>APFE031271183.1:0-47079 GCA_000404065.3 Pinus taeda | reverse complement strand
GGATGTTCTCTTGCTCTTCTTCTGTTATAGGATCTTCGTATATCTCTGGAGTTCACCTATAGGTTCTTCCGGATCATGGCCACCAAAGAAGAGAGAAGGGTGACTCAGTGATGTGGTGGGGGTGTTGGGTAAGAATTTTATGGTATTGCCTCTATTCCTACGAGGCATCAAAATGAAAGATTTTTGGCTACTTTTGTTTTTTCTTTTTTGCTTGTACCTGCAAAAATGAAATAGATTGAATTGCAACTAACTAAAATCTATCTTGTTGAAATGAAAATGTGGAATTGAAATGAAAACAGGAAAGGACTAATCTATTTTGCTAAAATGAAATTGCAGGAATGAAATGTTAGGCTACGGTTGTAGAATTTAAATTGCAGAATTGAAATGCTACTCTACACTTGCAGAATTGAAATGCTAATCTAGGAAAGTAGGAAATGTCTAGTCTACTTTTGTGGAAATGAAATTGCAGAATGGAAATGAAATAAAGTACTTAGCAGAAGGTTGTAGTAGAAAATAGAAGAAAAGCAACAATCACAAATACTCTGACGCTTCCCTGGCAACAGTGCCAAAAAGAATGGTGGGCTCCAGTATTGCAGCAATAATGTTGCAACTCCTGGGACTCCCTTCTTTCATTTGATCAACCCGGTAGTTCGTAACAAACTTGGAAGTGACGGTGTTGTATGCACAAGTACTAGCTCTTGCCGCGACTGTCACTTGGTCAGCTGGCACAAGTCCGCTAGGAGCTTAAGCCAACTTCTATGAGCTCTTAGAAGAAACTTTTTAACTGATGGATGAAAGCTAACTCAAAGGAAGCTAATCTACTTGCGGAAAGAGACTGAAAAGCTAAAAGAAAATGCAAACCCTAGCAAATCCTAATTTTACCAGCTAGCCCTACTGATGCAAGAAAGTGGATACAAGCTACTGGAAGAGATGCCATTGACTTCTAGGAAGGTAAAACGCATGTGTCTAAGCTACTTCTATAGTAAAATCTGAAGAAAACATCTTTTTGTATTTTTGAATAAGTTGTCAGAATTATCATGCATGTGCTTTAACTGTTTTTTACTATGCATAGGTGGATTAGCAAGAGGAAATGCTTGCAAGAGGTCAGGAAGGTTTGGAGAGGGCCTAAGGGGTCCCTAGAACCCTTCTAGAGAGTTTCACAGAGTTTGGCTATCAAGAAACCGCTTTCGTGAGCTTCTACAGGAAGTCTGCAGGGGTTCTACAAGATGTTCTGGAATTTCTACAGGATGTTTTGTAATTTCTACAGGATGTTTAGAAAGGGCATTTTGGAGGATTGATGGAGGAAGAAAGGTGTAGAAGTGGGTATGGAGGTGAGAGAAGGGTTTGAGGTCCAGGACTTAGTGGATGGAGCTGAGGAGTGGTGAGGATGGTTGGATTTGTTCAAGGAGGAGTAGAGCAATGTTGCACAAAAATATGGGAATTAGGGCAAAGCGAACGAATGTGGAAAACATAAGGCAAGAATCCGAGTTAGATGTAGGAGAAAGTAGGATTGATGGAGTACGGGTAGATGGAGAGGTATTATAGGTGCTCTGCAAGTTATTGCTCGAACTGAACAAACAAAGATTCAGAAAATCAAAGACCTAGCTACTTTAATCTAATCTGACCTAGATAACAACAAAGAAAATGAACAAAAGTTTACTTGCAATGAAATCATGTGAAATAACTATGAAACTAAGCAATCATGAACCTAATCATGTAACCACAACTAGTATCAACTTCTGCAAATAAGAATCTCACACTAATAATTGCATGATGGAGCAAAGACAGTGTTTTTGGTGGCAGCAAGGTCACCTTGGTCCCAGCTCATGGTCCCACTGAGGGAGAGGTGAGATCAGAGGTGCTTGATAGCCTTTTTCTGAAGATCTTCTTTGTTATTAACCTATCAAATCAATCTGAACATGAAAAGCCTTTTTAATCATCAAAATTGACCTAGGTAACCAGCAAGATCTTAATCTACTTAACAGAAATTATTTTGCAAAGACATAAAAAGCAAATAACAGTACACAAAGGAAGCCTTGGCACTTGGGTTGGGCCCAACCCCAAGAGCTACAAGCTCCTAAGAAAAACTCAAAGCTAATGCCAAATAAATCTGCTTTCCATTACTCAAAAATAACCATGTCACAAAGAAAGGTGTACAACAGCAGCTACAAAATGAATTGAGAAAATAACAGCACTATAGTGCAAAATACAACAGTTCAAAAATTAACCTACGAAGGCTAGAAGCCTTCCTATTTATGCACTACGAGGGTCTCCAACAACCCTCCTTAACTCAAGGGGCTCAGCTGCTCAAACTGCCAGTGATCAGCCACTTTACATAAGACTGCTCGGCTACCCTTGGGAATCCTTTTCGGTGGCCTGCTAAACTCCGCGCTGAGGGTGGAGATTTCGAGGAAGGGCCTTTTAATGCAAGAGACACCCTTCCTACGAATCCTAACCCTTTTTCCTTCATGCTTGGCTGTCATCTGGCTCATAATTGCTTGGCCTTGGTCCAAAATTTGTCCAAAAATCTGCATTAACAACGTGTTAGCCTTCTTGGTCAAGTGACTATCCTCATTCGTTCAACTAACATAAATATACTCAAAAAACATGCATAAACTATGAAAAATGGTGGATTGACGAAGAACAATTAGGAAAAATGAGCCCAATAAGTTACCCAATCCAGGGGCTCATCAACTATAAGTCTGATTATACTTAACAAGGTAGTGTTTTAGTTGCATAGATTAGGGATGTGTGTGATTGAACATGTTTTCTTTGTGAGCATTTGGTGTGAAATAGATTAGTTTTTCTCAATTTGTTTTGGTTTGCAATAATTGAATTTTTCCATTTAAGTAGAGTAGGTAAACATTTGTAGGTTACAAGTAAAATCAGAAGTGAAAAGAGTGGATTGGTATGACTCCATGTCCTAATGGAAAGAGAATTGGAGTAATATTCATGTATTTTTCTTTCAAATTGATTAGTTGGTTTTTCAATTTTCTTCAGTATCTTGAGTTTGCATAAATTGGATTTAATATGACATCATTCTAGAGTCATTTGCATAGTAGTTTGTGTTGAAATGTAGAAAGAAAATATTAGTTTGACTTTTCCTTGGTCAAACTAGAGAAAATTTGAATTTCTATTTCAACATAAATCTTGGAGGTAGTTAACTGAGATGACATGGCACTTTTCACTTAGTTGACTTAGTTAATTCTAGTTGGGTAAGCTTGATTTAAGTTCAGTGTGTTTGATTGATAATTTGTAGCAATCTCTTTCAATTAATTTGAGTTATTGTCAGTTTAACTAGTTCTAATTGTCGGAAGGACTAGCGGAGGTCAAGTTGTGGAAGTGGAACATCATCCATACTCAATGATCACCAATTAAATGATCATTCAAACCAAAATAAATGTTGCATGCAGAGAATTTAAATTAACTAGTTGAGATGGAGATTCCAAGGCGATGTACTATTAGTTGTAGTATATTTCAATGTGTATAAGTGGTGCATGTAGCCATGGGAAGGACCTAGGGCAATTGCGCAATTCCATGGTGGGATATTTCAAAAAAATAGGGGCCAATTTCTCAAGGGAACAATGCAAGGAAATAGGAGCTTGGAGGGCTTGAAAATCGGCTAAGTGTTGTCCAAAGTTAGTTAGTGAGGAAGAGAGAGGGACTATGCACTACCAGGGTAAGCTCAAATTTGAGCAAGCATATGCATTTCATCTCTATTCTCTGATTAATGCAATATAAATAGTAAGGGGTTTTGATCAGTTTCTTTCCCGTAGACAAATATCTATGCATCTATGATGTTTCCTTTTACATGTATATTATTTGTGTTCTAGATGGTGAATTGGCTTCCGTATATTAGTAGAGTAGCTTCAATTCTTGTGATTTAGTAAATTTCATGAGCAGTTTTGAATCTACATAATGATTTCTACAATTTGATTTTATATGAATTGGCTTCAATGGAGTGACTCCATGACCAAATGATCCAAGGCACTTGATCTACATTTCTCAGCATCCCATAGGGGGAAGTAATCCATAGTTGGAGCTCCCTATGTTGTAACATTTGTGGGAAAATGACACATTAATTTTTTTTCAAATTTTGGAATTTCGTTTTAGTTAAATTATCGAGAATATACAAGTTTTTATCTATTTTATTAAAAAAATGGGTCTTTATTCAACTATTATAGTGTCTATATCATGGACAACTGAGTACAACCAAGGAATAGGGCCAATTATTGAGCAGCAATAGCCAATGCAAGCATTGAGAATTCCCACCATTGGAAAGAGAATGTGGGGATATAGATTGTACATCAAATTAAGGTCATTCACAAACCAACACCTATAGGAATATTATGATACATTCCAATGATAAGAATGGATGTTTAGAAAATCAACAGGGGGGAATGTTAAAAGGTTTTTCTTCTACTAATGAATTCTCTGTTAGTCCCCTGTATCAACAAAAAAGAATCCAGAGAGTTTCAATAATGGAGAAAGTGAGACTTGTTAAAATATGGATAATGATAAGAAGAAAGAAAAGGAGATTCTTCAAAAGTATGTGAATGAAGATATTGTTTATACTTCTCCATCCCTTTTTCCCATAGCCAAGAAGATCCTTTGCTAGTTGGGCATATTTAAATATACATGAAATTGGAAAGTACAAAAGATAGAAAAAATGGGATTATTTTTATGAGAAATGGTCAAATTCGTTCTGCAACGATACAAGTTAGAGGCCAGAAGGCTAACATGCATCAATAAGTTCAAATAAGTTAAGATCCAATAGTTAGAATGCTACACACATGAACTTGTTAGACACAAAACTTATCTCTTTGAATGTTATTGAGAGATCGGATCAATCCAGCTAGTGATATTGAAAATTTCAATTTCATTTATGGAGTTTTTTTTTTTTATTCACAACGTATTTGATGGGTATTACACTTCTGCAAGACCTCATCCATGTTAATCATATGCTCACTTCATTTTCACTCTCATATTTTTTATCATTCTCCTTCTCCCTTTTGTGCTACCAGTCATCTCTACCTTTTTCTTTTCAAGCTGGATGATAAGGGCACTCAGTGTCACTATTAAAAAGGACATTAGAATTGATCAATTGCAAGCTCAACTCTTAGAGAATCATCAAAGGTTTCTTCCAGAGAAGGTATCCCACACAGATTATAATTATATTGAGAAACATGATAGAGTTGATGTATTGGTTCAAAACAAAGAATCCCAAGGACTAGATCTTTTGAATGAGTATGAGAGGGAAAAATTCTATACTTAACTAGAATCTCATTGGTTTCATGTTGTTGCTAAAGGAGTTGTATTTATCTAACCCAGAGGATTATTTCCTAACTCAATATTGTTTGCATTAGCTAGCAACATCGATGTAGCCATTAATGGTTATTTTTACATGGTGATCATGAAAGTCTCATATTAATGGTTGGAGTTGAATAACAGACACCCATCCCATGCATGCTCAAAGTTTAATAAAGGGGTGGGGGAGGGGGGTCCGTGATTTCTTATTTGTCAAAACAACCTTTTCATACATGTCAGGCATAAGTTAATAGCAGGGGGTTCCTCCATGGTTTTTGAAACTACTACACACCCCTCCCATGTTCTGTTTGTGTAAACCACTATATAACATCAACATGGGACTTACTCTCTCAAATAAAGTGGAAATATGGAAGTCGATTTTTCATGGGGATATTTTCTCATCAATATTGTTTTTTTATGAAGATGCACATTTTTCAATAGAAGATCCCCAGTGTCATATTTTTCCATTGCTAAAATATCAATTTCATATTACAGATGCACCATTCCTTTGTTCAACGACTATTGTTAAAAACTAGCTAGAGGCCCATCAAAAGACTAGAAATGATCTAATGGCCTCTAGTTTTGGAAATATCAAGGATTTCTTCAAGGATTTAGATTTCATAATTAGTGAGGCATAAAAGATTGGTATTCATTTTATCCTAAGATTCTCTAATAATTGGAATGCATTTGAAAGGATATCGTAGTACTTGAAATTGGGAAACAACGTGGGCTTGGACTTTATTTCCAAGGATGAATTTTTTCTCATGTCGATCTTAGGCTTACTTCAAAAATCACATCAAGATTGTTTTGAGGAGAGTTAAAATTGTGACCATTGTTTCATACAAGGACAACCTAATCATATTTTCCCGGGATCTCATGTATGTATCTCACTCCCTATATGATCCCTTTCGTGACACGTTATGGGAATGGAAAGCTTTAGGATTATATAGAAATTGATGAACAAATTTATAGGATGGCCATCAATATTTATGAATATGCAAGGAATATCATAGAGGAAAAATTTATTTTCTAGCTAATGTAGAGAAAGGGATTCTCTTATCAAAGAAATTCAAAGTTGTAAATTTTCTAGAAAAGCAAGCTTGCAAAAATCCTTGTGGTGATTAAATTCATATCAATAAAGAGGATATTTTCTTTATATGTGGTGGTTTTTCATGTATTCCAAATAGAGCATCATAATGTTGATAATTGAGATGGTGTTTAGATAAAGCTTGGAAATTTAGTCGAAAGTAATTTTTCTAGAAGGCTTGTAAATGAAAGTTGTTTTGCAAATATCAATAATTTCATGTTGCATCCCTTGGAATTTTATTTTTATTTAGATTAAAAAATACCAGTTATAAAATACTACATTGAAAATAGAGAAAATGAGTTTGGATTGAAGTTCCAAACAAGGGTATTAGACAATAATGTTCATATGAAGATGCTTTTGATGCACCTCATGCTTTTCTTTTGCATAATGAAAATTGGAAAGAAATGTTGATATAAATTAAGAAGGGTTGTAGTAATTTTATAGATTTATTCAATATGCACTTTCCAAATGTCAATAATTACTCAAAGATATGTTTAAGAAGGTTGCAAAGTTGGCCATGCCTAGGGGTTTGGGAGAAATTTGTTTCTTTGTGGGTTTTGGATTTGAAAATGAAATAATAAGCCCAAATCATTCATTTTCTCGAACTCAAGGAAGAAACCAAAAAAGTCCTTTGCAACTATTTACGAAGGTTGCTGCAAAGACTAATTTGCATCGTGTAACATTAAAATTTAGCGGAAAATATATGTTCATTGTTATAGAGATTGTTGTTGTTAAAAGAACATTAGTTTTGCAGTTCATTAATCATATGCTTAACCATTCCTATTTTAGTAGTATATTACCAAGGTATTCTTCTAAATTCATTGGTTGTTGTTTTGTCAAAACAATAGAATATGTAAGTGGAATTGGCAAACTACAAATCCTTTTCTTGAAGCAAGATTTGTAGACTTTGACTTTACAAAATAGAAATTATTTAGCTACACTAAAATCACAATCAACATTGCTTTGAAGTGTACTTAACTCAATTTTGATCATGTTGAAACCATAATCAAGGAAACAAATATTCTTGGTTTTGGATGCATTCTTTATGTTGAAGTATGACATGTGATATCTACAAATAGGAAGCCTCTTCACAATCATTATATAAGGATAATATTACCTCCATTTATTTCTCTTCTCGAGCATTGGAGGTTAGTTTTATGTGGAATTCATGGGCTTATTGATCATAAAGGGTTAAATCCTCTTATTGTTGATGACTAAGCATTGATTACTGAAGTTTCTTTGTGGTTACTAGATGGATATGGTTGCAAGTGATTCTTAATCAAAGTATTTTTAGATAGACTAAAAATTAGAGATGGGAAAAGTTTGTAAACCATGATTGAATAGGTAGCAAAGATTACTCTTCCACAATAAAGTGAAAGAATAATCATTATAATAGGTGGTAGAACTTGCTTGGTTTAAAGGGTAGTTAACGAATTCTCAAAGAATGACTTCAATAGATTCAGATGTCAAGGTATAAGATCAATAGTCAATAGATCAACTCCATATTTCTTGATATTATGTTAGGATCAATTTTATTTTAAGTTTAATTATTATATTGTAACAACCCCAAGAATTTCTATATATTCTTTTTTTTCAATGGAATAAAGGTTGGCTTTTGGTGCAAAAAACTCAGGCTTATAGTAAAATCTGTGATATTTCCAAGTTTAATCAAATATTTCTAGCTCCATCAAATAACAATATTGTGTCATATGAAAGTACTTCTAGAATTCATTATAGTTTTCCTTCATATATCTTGAAGTTGTGTGGATAATTGGGAGATGTTAGGTTGAGAATGAACTTCCCTTACATCCCCTACAAAGTTATGTTCAACACTAAGTATATCAAATAGACAGTATTGTGTCATATGCGAGTACCTCTAGATTTAAAATATTTCTAGTTCCATCAAATAATAGTATTGTATCATATGTGAGTACTTCTAGATTTCATTATATTTTTCCTTCATATATCTTGAAGTTGTGTGGATAATTGTGAGGTTAGGCTGAGAATCAACTTCCCTTACATCCCCTACAAATTTGTGTTCAACGCTAAGTATGGCAATATTGGTCCATCTACACCTTTAAATTATTTCTTTCTACACAAATGAAATCTATATTTTGTTAAGTTGTCGAAGGATCTTCTCACACTTTCTAGACTTGTGAGGCAATTTACTTGTTCAAATTGAATGTTAGATCATTTTTTATTCTTTCTTAAGTCTTTTGTTCAACTCTTTGAAAATTGCTGTGTTTTTGGGGTTGGATACAGCTGCTTTGGTAAAAATTTGGAAGGAAGGGGTTTAATACTTTTGCTAGGAGTTTAAGACCATCAACAACCATCTTTCAAAAACCACCAAATTTGGCTACTGTGCTCAAAACGCTATTGTTCATTGCCATGAATAGTCAATTAGCCTCATAACATTTGAGGAATACCCCTCTGGTTGAATGGAAAGCTTGAGCCAAAATTAGGTTGAGTTGATTTATTGGCACAATTTCCAAGTCACAGTTTCCTAGTCAAAAACCATATTCAAGAAATAGACTTCAAGAAATAGATATAGGAATAAACTTGGTCCATGCAATTCAATGAACTCAGCCACCAAATAATAAAAACGGAATGAATAAAATCATCTTCTTCAATCAATCGTCAACCTGCAAACAAAATAATTGGCTAGCGTGGCTTTGTAACCACCAAAACCAATATCACTAGCTAGGGTGTATATTTCAACACCAAAACCAGGAAACATAACGAATATTTCCCCCTCCCATTGTATGCTACTAGAGCTCTCGAGAAAATTATCAAACTTGCCAATACTCAATCACACCCCAAATGAACTCTCATCTTCCTTTTTATAATTTTTCTTCTTCAGTTAAAACATGCATCCGATGAGACCTTGATGGGCCCCTCCTTAAGCCTTGAGCCTTAGACCTTGATTGGGCCCTAGTGCATCCTATAAAATCACAAAAAGTGTCGTTGAAATATCATAAATCATATTTTTAATAATAAAGTGATTTTTTTAATAATAAAGTGATCTGATAAATTTTATTTCTAAATTAAATCAAAAATCACTTAAAATATTTTTTAATTAAATTACTCATTGTAATCTTTAAAATAAAATTAAATAATTAAATTGTTTTTCTCCTCTCTCCGGTCATCCGAAAAATATATTATATCCAAAGCTATAAAATAAAGAAAAATCTAACTATATATTTAAATCTCATGTGAAGTAAATAAATATAAAAAAGAAATGGCATGTGGAGTAAGACATTGCATAGTGTAAAAAAATATAAAGAAAATATATCAAGGCTTCTTTCTGAATTATCCTTGTTAGGTTGGAATGTGGATTTCATCATTATACAAAAATTTACGCAGGATAGAAAACTACACAACAGACAAATTACAATACTTTCGTGTTATAAAATGGACAAAGTGAAACGAAATAGTCCACATGATATAAATCAAGTATATTAAAAGATATATACTTATTCACATTACATGTGAATGTGAATATATAGTTATTATATTTCAGGTTTCTGTTGTACAAGCATAAGCTCAATAACATAGACAATCATAGACTTCCTAAGCTAGCTTTAAATTCCAGTCAAAAACACTTAAGGCTTAACCGAGGATGGCATAAAGACACAAGGGCCTGGTTAAACTATTGGGAGATCAATGAGAATGATGCTTTGCAAAACATAAACAACATTAAAGATATTGTTACTTCTAAGTTCAAAGAAAAATTGTGGTGTGAGAAAGATTTAGCGTCTAAAAGAAAATTAAGTTATTATAAGAAGGTCATCAACCCCACCCTTGAAGATCAAAAGTATCTCTCTATTTTAACGAGCTCAAAGAAGAAAATTAATATAGCAAAGATTAGAACGAATTCTCATGAGCTCCATAGTGAAACAGGCCGTTGGGCAGTTCCTAAAACGCAATGGATGGAAAGGATCTGCCATATTTGTGAGAATAGGAGCATCAAGGATGAAAACCACTCTAAGAATAGGAGCATCGAGGATGAAAACCACTTCCTCTTAGAGTGCCCTGCATACAACCACATTAGATCTCAATTTCACAACATATGTTACAATACTGACCTTCCTAACCTTTTACAATGCCAAAATTATAGTGAACTCGGGAGGCTTCTCTCCAAGCTTTTTGAGCATAGGAATAAAATCTTAAATCAAAATAAATAATTTTTTTCAGGTCCGATAGATCATTATTTGGTCTCAGCGGACGTTAACCATCATCATCATCATCATCATCAATATCATTATTAATTAATTCGATTTATTGATATTAATTAATATTAATTTAATTTAAATATATAATATTAATTAATATTATATATTATTATAATTAATATATAATTTAAATATTAATATTAATTTACATTAAATTAATTTCATATTTAATTAAAATTATATCAATCAAATTATCAAAATTAATTAGATTAATTTAATTTTATTTAATCATTCTAATTTTAATAAAATTTAATATAGTAATATTATTAATTATTAATTATTTTAATTTTAATATTAATTAGTTTAATATTTAATATTAATTAATTTAATATTATATTAATTATTTAAATGATTAATTTAAATTCAATCATTAAAAACAATTAAAATAAGCGGCTGAATGATTAATTTTATTAAAATTAAAATTAATCATTCAAGCCGACCTCTGCTGATAAAAAATGTTTTCACATCATTATTTATTACCTTCTAAGCAGTTCTTCTTCTATCATCATTCAAAAGTCCTGATGATGGATCCCAGTTGGGATTTGAAATGTTGGCATAAAAGTGTTCATACTGTGGGTTCTCCGGTAACTAATTTAAAAGATACAAACCACAAATCTCTTAAATCCAGAAGCACTGGTCCTGTATGCTCCATCTATCTATCAGCCACTGCAGAAAGTCCACTTGGGCCCTCATGCCAGGTATGGCCCAGAATTTGTACAAGCTGCATGCCTTCAATGCATCAATCGAAGGTTGATGATTTATCGCAGCGAGATCTACATCCTCATGCTCATGTTCTCGCTAATCAAGCATGATTTTTACCCTACATTCAGTAAAAAGGCGAATTAGAATATATAAAATTGAAAATTTTGGGTGAAATTTGAGTTTGGTAGGTTTTAAAAACCTTTGCGCGGGGTATTTACTCTCCCTGTTAGTGACAGTGCGTGGGCCCACACCTTGCCTTCATGGAAGGTGCGTATCCCTGACTTTTTTCCCACTGCAAAAAATTCGGGGTACACAGGTCTCCTGTGTTACACCTGCGGGCCCCCGCGCGCTGGTTTTTGACCTTAAAACTCCCTAAAAAATTAAATGAAACCCTAAAAAACAATTTGAAATGGATGAAATTGAAGAGTAGGATGATGTGGATTACCTGGAGGAGACAGGAAGTTTCTGACCAAAAACCCTTTTTTCTCACCCAAATCTCAAACGGTAAAAATGAATTGATGAGAGCCCTTTTTATAAGTTTTTTGAATAAATAAATAGTAAATTTGTTTATATTTCACTTTAGAAAGGTAATTTTTGCAACATTTTTATCCATTTTAAACAGGTATGAGTAATGTTTGAGTTTTTGTTCAGGATAATAGATTTTTCAGGCAAAATTGGTCATTTTCGACGAAAAAACATTAGAGTCACCTTTAAGCTCTTTTCTGACTCCTAAAATATGAAAAGATTGTCGAGTTTTCTTTTTAAACTCATTAAAACAGAACTAAAAAGATAGTCCTCTTACAACCCTTTTTTGACCGTAAAAACATGAAAACATTGCCGGATTTTTGTCATTTCAAATTCGATATTGGTCATAAAATGACGTGTCATTGATCGCTTTTTTACATTTTCGGATCAGAGGCACTAATTACGAAAAGTCATCCTTGGTCGCAAAGATCAAGCAGTTCTCTCAAGTATTATTTTATACTTTGTCGAGCTTGAGAGACACAAATTTACGAAAAAGGTCAACCCTGGAGTCTTCTTAAGTTTTTTCAGACTCTCTAAAATTGAAAAACGCCGAGTTTCTCCGATAATGGACTCGTTAAAATTTAACATTAAAGGACATGCTCCATTACAAACAGGAATGGGCCACTCCTTCTTAGGGTTCGAATTTAAACTAAGTTGGACTCATCTGAAGGATGAGCTTATAATCAAGAAAATGTTATCCTCCTCAAGCTTGTAAAAAATAAAGAGGTACTTGCCAGAAATGGTGGGGGAAAAGAGAGAAAAATGAGTCTGTTTGTCATACTTTGTAACCACTCTTGAACACGACACTTTCATTCACCTGGGTTGGGAAATCCTTTGCCTAACAGTTGATCAAACCACATTGAAAGTCTTTAGCCGGTTTCCGAGTATTAACTTTGGGTCAATTGTCACCAAACCATCTACTGTGTCGTTATGTGTTCAAGAGGTCAGTGCAAATAAGCCATTCATCTGCAAAATATCTGTCATCCATCTTGACCATCCCTGAGTCAGTCCTTACAACTAAATTTCTTCAAACTTGATCTATGATTTCATGTTATGGGCTTGGCTATGACAGATCGATTTCTATCGACCTCAGCTCATTATCTAGAAAGATGATCTAGAAATCGTCAGTACCTTGGGATCTGCATGCCTCAATGGCAGGTTTGTCGCCTTCAACGATAGGTTGCATCATTTACCTTCGATCAAAGGATTCCATGACATGTTCAACAACAACACATCTATTCACATCTCATGGATTGTACTGAGTACTTTGAGAGCCATTAACATTATTGGTGGTTTCTCTCACACTTGTTAAAGTTTACATCATTCACGGGTAATCAAGTGGTTTCTACCATGTTTGACTTCGACACATTCATTCACATGGATAGAATCGTACTATTTCAGGGAGTAGAAATGAAGACCTTGGATCTAGTTTCCACCATCCATGCTGCGAGCAATTTTGTATTCATTATATTGTGGACTATTCATAAACAGATGGCTACGTCCATAGTGTGTCTACATATGTCTATACTTGTGATGTATTACAAGATCATTCCTATATCAGAGCAGTAGTTAGTTTTCTAGTTAGTTTTGATCTGAGTATGGGAATGCCTACCTCAGCAATGATATGATCTCATATATATATTTTGCATTGAATGCTTTTACAGGTTCCAACCGGGCCCTCCACAAGATGATCCTCGAAATGATAAAGTACTTCACTCTTCCTAAATGATAAACGAAATCCTCATCTACTACAGACTTCGCACTTTAGGGGGCAATTTGTTACACAAAAATATCATCACCATGACTATTTGCAGTCAGTATGGGTCTATCATCACTTATACTGTCTTCCTAAGCAAGTCTTAGACCTCAACTCTTCATGTCAAGCTTTGCAAATGAGAGAAAGACATTAAAATCAATAAAGCTCTAGTTCCACACTTTCTCTCACTTTTACCTATGGGCCCGCACCCTTTGTTCATGTTACCTGTGTATCTACACGCTTTGTCTGTAAAGGGGTGCGTGTGTACCCCTGTAAAAGTCAAAAAGAGCAAGTTTATTCTAAAAAACTGGGTTAATTCTAGATGATTCTAGAAGGAATTTTGACATGGATTGTTTTCTCCAAGGTGGTTCATGCATCCCAAAAGAGAAGGAGCTAATCCCCTAATAGGAGGAGCTATCCCTTTGAAGGAGGGCTTTATCCCTTTGAAGGAGGACCTAGTAACTTCCCTCCATTGCACTATAAATTAAGGCATTGGGTTAGTTGCTGGGGAGGTTAGAAGCTGAACATTTTTAAGGGTAAATGCGGATGGAATTGGGACTTCCTAATTAAGCTTGAGAGGAGAGATCACATACCTTTTGGCTTCATTGGGAAGTGAGTGAAACTTGTCAAAGTAGAGGAGACTTCTTGTTTGGACCCTGGGAGGAGCTTGTACAACATCAAGGCACAGGTTGTAAAGTTCTTCTTTGATTTGAATTAATACAATCAGATTCATTTTTCTCAACAAATTGTCTTATGTGGTTTGTTTCATAATCTCCTTGATCATTATGATGGATATGCTTTATGATATTGGCTTTTCAGGTGCTATTTAACTTGTTTGCTTGTTTGCGTTTGCAAACTTGCTACAAGGGAGCTCATTTGGAGTAAAGGAGAAAGGCTTCCACAAACTTGCATTGGACCCAAGGTAGGCCTAAAACACTTGTTTGCCTTTGTTTTTAATTGCATATTTAGAGAAAGATAGTTTTTGATTGGCTTGCTTGTTAATAGATATCTTTAGATACTAGGGAGGTCGATCTTGTCCGCAACCTCGACTCATTCCGTGTGACATGTATACTAGAAACTATGACATTACAAATAATAATGTGGTGGAGTTTCTCACTTTGTAGATGGGTCTGAGCCTGGCTAAAAGTGAAGGTTAATTAAAATTGTAGGTTAATGGTGACTCTCAGCTGGCTACAACAACAATCAAGAAAATAATGAACAAGACCCCAACAGGAAATTGTTTTAAGATTTTCCTTCCAGAGAACCTTATCTCACATTCAAAGAATGATCCAATCTATCCCTTTACATTAAAAACGATATGATAAAAAGGCTACTGAGCTCCTAGCTAATGTGGGATGCTAGGATTAACACATCAACCTGGTAGCCATGTGACCTGATGAGGTGTGGTCCAATTAGAATGAACTACTCCATATCATTTATATCAAGACAAAATCCCCCCAGTCAGGGTGTTGGAACTTGGGACAATGGAGGGGGCGCATACAAGGCCATACCCAATGTGGCTTAAAACCACTTGCACTAATAGGAACCAACGTTCAACATCCAACCCCAATTACCTCATCTGATTCTTATGGCTATGTTTAGCCTCTTGTCATTTGTCTTTTATTTATTATAGTTATGTTTATGTTAGTTTTCATGAACTTCATAGTGATAGCTGTCAACATTTTGAATCATATAAGCTATTATCCTTGTTCAACAGTTATGGTTTCCCTTTAGGCATACTATAGCTAGAGGTAGTGTAGACAATGATATCTATTATTGTATGAAGGTTTTTTGAGGCAATTAAATTACAAATTCACAGAAAAAAAACAACAACATACTATATGTATAATTTTTTTAATAAAATAAAAATAAGAATTATTCTATACATAGAATTGTGAAACTTATATAAATATAAATAGTTTGTATATTGAAACTCTTTCGGTAGAAGTCACATTATGATTTTGGAGTCTACGCGTTTTCGAACCATCTAGTGTGGTTCATCATCAGGACTAAGATCAATTCTTAATACAGAAAATATAAATATTATTATTAAGAACCAACATAGATCCATCTTAATTCTAAATCTACCAAGTATCTAAAGGAATAAAATCTCTCATGGTGTAAACAATTTTCAAGTGTTGCACTCAATTGTTTTTTTACATCTTCAAAGATTTGATACCTCTAAGTACTTGATAGATCTAGAGCTAAGATGGATCTATTCTCGGATAATTACTTATGCTATTCTAAAGAGGAAGAGAAAAAGACAAAGTAAATATATCTAATCTTGATATTATATAAACATGATATTATTTTATGTTTTTTTTTTTTAAATATATATAGCTTTTAAATTATTGTGTAAAATATATTATTATACTTTTAATATAGAAAATTAAATAATATAATATGTTATTGAGATGTTTAATACAAAAAATTGAAGTTATATGTATATGTAATATGTATATGTATATGTATATATGTATACATTATAATGTATATGTAATATATATTATATATATATATATATATATATATATATATATATATATATATATATATATATATATATACATTATGCAATTATGAAAAGTAGTATAGACAAGGGTGGTAGCAGTAGGGGGTGGTGTTCTTTCATCTTGAGGAACAACAAGAATATAGTCTTGCCTGGTGATTAGGATCTTCCTAAAACAATGTTGCAGAATCATATGCTCTTCTCTAAGGATTGACTGAGCTAGTTCAATTGGGGATTCATAATGTGATCATAATTTGAGACTCCCCAATCATAATATATCATTTAATTGATGGTTCGCAAGCCCTTGATGCATCTTCAGTCATGGAAATTAAATCTCATCTTGGGTGAGAGTGCAAGGGTCGAATGTGGACATGTCGAGGGGGAGTTGAGCAAGGACCCTATGTCCAGTTGTTGAAGATTTGATTGACTTGCAGTGTGGGATGGATGATGGTAGATAGGGGGTTTATCATTCCAATTACAGCTTGGTTTGATCACATACATGGTTGGCATACTCTTGGGATGTGGGAAGTATGTTTCCCAAATCTTCACTAGGAGATCAACATCATATTAGGGTATGCTCCAATTTTTGTTAAAATTTCATATTTCTTTATAAAATGTGGATCAGAGGATAGAAGGGAAAAATCTTGAGACTTTGTAGCACCTTTTGCACTTCTAGAGCCTATTTAAGTAGTTGAAAGCTTCATTTACTGGTTTTGTGATAGAGAGAAAACTCTTGAAGCAATGCATTGTGATCTGAAAAATAAAAATAAAAATAAAATAAAATAAGTGCCATCCACCCATGGTATCTACCCATGGTATTTACCAATGGTTTCACATATCAAGAAGGATATAAATAAGGATCCCTATTTTGTAACAGGACAGATTGGTCCACACATGCAATGTAGTTGTAACAACATTTTCACTTTTAATGAAAAGAATTGGCTTCTATGGTGTATATTGTTCTCTCTTTCCATTTATTAGGATGTATTTAGTTCATGCATTATTTATAAATGTTCTCTTGCTAGGTTATCTACTTCTCTCTCTTGGTTCTGTATCTTCACCCCTAATATCTACATTAGTGGTATTAGAGCGGGTTATGACTCCATGGCAACTAGGGTTTGCATAATAGTTGTGTAAGGGTTATAAAAATGTGTTGTATAAATGTTTATCCCTAGTGAGTAGCTTGTGTACTTTCATATTATTTTATAACTTTGTTTATGGTGGTCATATGGTGGAGGGGAAGTGTGCTCAAGGAATTTCACAATGTGCCCTCTAGGAGTTGTTGGGTTTTTGGAGTATCTAAATCTATTCCTATAACATTCGGGGGGGATTTTTCCACCATAATAAAGTTCATAGGGAGTGTGGGAGGAGACATTTGAATCTCAAAATGTGACAAGAATAGTCATTTCCTTCTTCCCCTTCGTGGACATATTCAACATAGACATTGTTTATGTTATGCAAAGCCAGACGTAACTGTTGGTTGTGGGGATAGAACAATTCACATATTTGACATGTACACCAATCGTTGTTCTCGTATATTTAGGAAACATGGTGGTGTTGTGACTTTCCTCTCCATATTTGTTGAGGAGCTATTAATTAGTGGTACTTCCGTTGGGTCATTTTCTATCCCTGGTGCAACTTCCAAAGAAAAAATAGTATCTATTAGACATCCAAATACAGTTACAATTATAAGTTGTCTTTAGCAAGGCCAAGAATAATACCCACTAACAAATCTCCACATTTATTGACAACCCAGGGTTCGAAACCTCTAAGGACTTGTAAATCACTTGTAAACAATTGATTTTGTTGAAATATGGTGTCATTTGACATAGTTTGTGAGAATTTTTTTTCATGGCTAAATAATTCTTCACATATCAAAGTTATAATTAAGATGTAGTATTGCAGAGAGTTTGACATGGTCCGATGAATACTCACCAAAATCATTGGACTTGCTCCAATTTCTTTTTCCTTCACTTTGGGTTTCAGCCTTGGTTGAGTATCATCCCACTATTAGACATAATTTTGACAAGTTTTGAAGTGTTACATGTCTCATTATCTATTAATATGGTGTAAACGATGTTTATTTACAATTTGGATTGAATTGGGCTCAATATATTGCTCATGCATAGTGGGATTTTTTTTTAGCTTTAAAATTTTGTGAGGCTAATCATGACAAGTGTTGTCACTTTTCCTGTGAGACACTACATTCCTTTTTTTTAGAGAGAAGGTGTGGTGGGTAGAATAATTGAAGAATCCAGGGCAAAAAATATTCGATGTGAAATTGTTCGTAGTGATGGTATTGAATGTGAAGGTCAAACCAATGACAATAAACTTGAGAAGACTGTAAAAAGGGTATTTGTTGGGAGATCAAAAGATTTTGTATAGGCCTAGCCCTTCCTTCTATAATACTAGTAGAACTAGACTATAATATGTCATCAATGTTCATAAGAAAAAAAAATTGGATCTTTGATCAATTGAGGTGATCTGAGTATTTTATCTTTGATTCCACAATACCGAGCAATTAGTAGCTACCCAGAAATGCCATATGGCTACCTATATTGTTCTGGGCTTCAAGTCTATTTTGCAAGAGGTCCTTTTTGCCTCAACTGCTTCATCACAGGCCCCTTAAACTAACATTCCCTAGAGGCAACTGTGTAAGAATGTCCCAGTGTAGGTGATTTGTTCCCCCTAGGCACGTGCCCTTCAGGGAGTGTTCTTCAGGGGCAGTGTTTCCATCAAATGTTAGACATTGCCATAAATATTGTCTACAAGAAGTCCCACACCTTCGTCCATGTATTCTAGCACAACATTATTGTGTGTGTGCACTTTGTTTGGATGAAGTTCTCTCAGTTACGGAAAATTGTGGGCATACTCACCATCATGCTCCTAATTGTCATGGCTTACTTAGATTACTTGTCAATAGCATCAAATGGTGCTAGTTCTCAAAGTAATCCACTTTTCTCTTTCCTGCCACCTGCCATATGGTGTACATGGCCTTCACTTTTCTCACCTACTTTTCTCTTCTTGCTCTACACTTCACGAGGAGCAAAGGGTAAAATGACAAGGGTGTGTGACTCTTCGATGCCCTTGCCAATTCTATGTTGTTCCTACTCTTCCTTGGCTAGTAGTTTAAGAAAAATAAGTTAATCTCTCAAGACATATATGCATTTAGTGAGATTGAAGGGTTGCTTTGCCTATTGTGATGTTGACATATTCCCAACACCATTGCTTACAATTCAAGGATAAGCACATAATTCTATGTTATTATAATGGAATATTGTTACCATATTTTCAATGGAATGGTTTTTAATGGTGCAACAATTTTGAGACTTAAAATACTATTTTTCCAACCATTTTCAAGGCACAAACACAGGAGGACATTGCTAACATATTTCATGAGATGACTAGAAATGAGTATGATCCAGATAATGATAGTTATACAATGCATTTATTCATTAAAGACATAAACATATCCTCATTGACTTGGAAACACATGAGAAACAAGGGCATTTTCTCTAGCATGGAGTTTGTCACCACCTTTATAAATTACCTTTGTGTTAGTGGCAAGTGAGAAGAAGCACATGGCAGGTTTATCGCAATAGGTCCTCTGAGAATCTACAAAGATAATCCACCAGATTTCTACTAGGTAGAAAACGAACTATCTCAATGTCCATTACAACATATCTCTATCTTCGGACCCTCATTCATCATGGTTATGGGTCAACCACATGAAACTCGTTTCCAACGAAGTCCATTTTTCAGGCCACACACTGTCAACATCACAATTGGCCTGCAAGAATTAGATCGTATCTCTATCATTGACTCTTAGTTCATCATGGTTATGGGTCAACCACACAAAACCCTTTCTACTAAAGTCCATTTTCTAGGCCACACACTTTCAATAACATAACTAGCTTATAAGAATTACAGGGTATCTCTACCCTTGGATCTTTATGTATCATGTTTATAGGTCAACCACGAAAACCATTTTCTTCAATAGCACTTGGCTTTAGGTCATCCACAAATGCATAACTCATCTTCAGCAAAAGAAAAAATGATTCTTGAGAGGGAACTTCACGCAATGGGGACCATTGTTTCCTAAGGGGGGAGGATTGATCCAAAATAAATAAATAAATAAAATAAGTGGCATCCACCCATGGTATCTACCCGTGGTATTTACCCATGGTATCCACCCATGGTATCTACCCGTGTTACTTACCCATGGTATTCGCCCATGTTATTTACCAACGATATCCTCCCATTGTATTTACCCATGGTACCTAACCATGATATTTACAAGAGAGACACAAATATATGTGTTTCACCCAATTTGGGCTCCGTCGATGGAGAAACAACTAGTCCTTCCTTTAAATTATTGACCAAAATGAAGAGATGTGACCTACAACAAATCCATTATAGCTTCCTCTTTGCTCTCATGCAACTCCTCTGTTTTTCTCTCATAGAATATTAATCCATAGTTGTAATAAAATTCCCTCATATAAATTGAGGGTTTCCTTCTAGGGAAAATAATTCCTAAATTTACATAGCTTCCACCTTCAGATCATTTACCTAATGAATGGCCTATATTGACTACAACATTATAATATTTTACAAAGCATTTTTTCATCTATTTTCTCCTTTAGGGGTGCTGCCCCCGAACACATGCCAAGGGACCCCCTTGGAATCAATAGGGGTGGGGGGGGGGAGTCCCACCTATACCTGCCCCGTTGGGGACTAGGATCCAAACATGGCTAAAACAAGACCTCTAAATCAAGAAGATAATTAGGCTCCACACTAAACATGTGGTGTTTTCTTGAGGTCATACAGGGATTTGTAAATCTTGCATAGTTTTTGTCCCTGACCCTTCACAACAAATCCTTCTGGTTGGACATGAAAACATTCTCTTTCATATTTCCATTCAAGAAAGTAGTTTTTACATCCATTTGATGGACTTTCCAACCATTATGAATTGCGAAGGCAAAAAGTGTCTGAATGGTAGCCCATTTTACAGTAGGGGTGTGGGGGGGGGTGGAATTCTCCTCATAATCAACCCCTTCATTCTGTGCAAAACCTTTTTCCACAAGCCTAGATTTATGCTTGTCAAGTGAGCCATTTGCTTTATATTTGTTCTTGAAGACCCACTTGCAACCAATTGGTTTGGCTCCTAATGAAGGATCAACCAACTTCCAGGTGCCATTCTTTATGAAAACATCATATTCTTTCTATATTTCTTCTTTCCATTCATCATGAAAAGTGACTTTTTGAAGGAATTTGGTTCAAAATATATAGAAAAATTTAATTCACTATCATAAGAAACATCCATATCAACAGGTGGATCAGGATTTCCTACATCACCTCGATTTTGTTTAGTTGAGCTTCTTGTTCCTGTCTTTCCAACCTCATTAGGATGAACACTTTCAAGTGTATTTGTAAGCCATTTTGGAGGACATTTCTGAGATAAACCAAGGTTCTCAGTTTCCTGAGATGGGATTGAATCAATATTTACCCTCCCAATTCTCTCAATCACATAATTCAAAGTGTCTTCTTGATTAGTGGTCAGATCTTCATGCAGGGGAGAGAGTGCTTCAGAAGGAGATTCCACATATTTATCCAGTATACGGATCCCCCCTTCAAGATATGGAATCTCAATATAAAACTCTCGAAAATAATTTTCATGTTTGAATCTATTGAAGCGATCAAGATTCCACTCAACAACATTGTCAGTGTTGGATGATTCAAGAAATATCACATCCCTACTTATTATAAACTTCTTATTTACTTCATCATAGAGATGGTATGATTTGGCGGTATCTAAGTACCCCAAAAAGATAAGAACATAAACTTTGAAATGGGAACTCTAGCCAAAAAAACCCCAAAAAAGTATAAAAGGTGTCCCAAAAATGAAAAGTGTGTATTTTGGAATGATGTTTTTTTTTAGGGTAAATTTTCAACACATTTAAAAAAGGGCAATAAACCCAATTTTTTTGTGGAAAATAAATGAAAAAACACATTAATGTTTTTGGTAGAATATTTTCTTTTTGTGGTATAATTTCAACATTTTTTAGTAATGACGATAAAGATAAAATAATGGGATCCAAAGCACATTAAAATTCCATCAGTTTTCATCCATGTCATTAAACATATAATAATATGACAGTAAAGATCACTAAAATTCTAATTGTTTTCAACCATAACATTAAAAAAAAAATTAAAAAAAAAAGGGAAAATTTTCAACCATAGAATTAAAAAACTCTATGTTTTCAACACATTTAAACCATGACATTATGAACAAATTACATGACTAAATTAATCAAAATATAACTACTTTTAGATTGAATGAAACATAATTTATATCTCTAAGTTATTGTTGCATTGTGGATATTCTAAATAATAAAAATCATCATAATTAGAACATATAATCAAACAAACATAAAAATGTCTCATAAATTCATTTATCATATGAAAATCAAATTTTTGTTTCAAGATACGATTCAAACATAAGTTATATAAATTGACTTAGACAATTATTCAAAATCACTCATATTTTCTTGCACACCATCAGAATTCACATCTTCAGATAAATGACTGGATGCAGATGAAGATGTTCCATAATCTTATCTTTCATCAACTAGTGGCCATCTGAGTCCACATGCATTCCCACCATTTCAAGTTTCAAAATTCTTCTAGGTCTATGACTGGGTTCAACAAACTCCCATCTCAATGTTGTTTCTTCTAGTAATAACCTCTTCAAAATATCTATTGTCTTGAAACAAAGAGTTCCTCTCTTTGTTAAATTGAATTCATGAACAAGTATGTCAACATCCTCCAATTTTAAGACGTTTGTGCGGTGCCGATTTATATTTTTACCCTTTATTTTTCTCTTTCCACCATTTTTTTTATTGACTACCATCTCTCGCTTATACACACCACTAAATGGGTGTGTATTTGTAGCATACCAATGTACTTCAACACCTGTGACATCTTCATTTTCTGTAATGAATTTTATAACCTTAGAAACCCAAAATTGATAGCCATTGGCATCTCCATCTGCTAGCACTGTGATCATGTAACCCTCTTTAATATCTTGTACTGAACCCCTGTAATGGTATTCCATGGCGTCACGTTGTGTATGAGATATTCTGGAACCAATATACATTTTTATTTCCAATACCTGTGAAGAATTAATAATACCTTGATATTGTTTTTATTCAACAATGTTTCTTTCCTCATGTTCATTTAACACATTTTGTGGCCAAATAAATGGATTTTTCAAAGGTATATTTTCATTTGTTATTCTTGAAATAAACACTTTGATTATTGAAAAAACACTCCCACCAAATTGAATCAACAATATCAAAGTACTCATGTGTATATCTAATACATTTTTTTAATTTCTTCCAGGAAATTAGAATAATTTATATCTCTCTTCTGCCTACATGCATTATGAACTTCAACCACTGATTGTAATAACAATATATTTGACTCAAATATTGGATGATCTGGAATGAACTTCAAAAATTCCAAACCTGATGACAGTGTCCATTCTATAGCACTTGAATACTTCTTACCCATATTAGTGTTTTCCCATCAATTTTTTTGATACGAAATTGATGCTGGAAGCAAATGTCATTAAGTTGTTCAATGCATTTCTTCTCACCATGCAATCCCAGAATGAACCTTTGCATGTCAACAGTTTCTTCTAGCACATGAAAAATAGGCTCTAGCATGTATGATTTCATAATACCTTCAATTAATGATGGCAAGCTCCCAAAATCCTTCCTCCTCAATGTGACTAAAAAACAACTGAACATATGATAATTATGGTCATGAGTGTGCCCAACAAGAAGGAAACCATTTACCTTCTAAAAATTTCTCAATTCAACAAGCATGTTGAGATATCCAAAAACAATCTGATTTTTGTTTTCATGACAAGTGTTGTCCAATTGTAGATACAAAACTTTGGGAATGTTACCAGACCAATGAGAAAGCACATCATGAATTATGGAAATGTCATATTTTCATCATTATGAATATTTGGAGCTGTGAAGTATACCCTTGGCAACATTTTCCCATTGAAGACCATACAAACGACCAAGTGATACTAAATAATTTTTTTCTCCTATAAATTTTTGGGTGTGTGAACAAAATTTGGTAGAAGTGTTTTCATCTTGTCTATACCACCAATTATCAAACCTAATATACTTGGGTTATCATAACACTTTTTTTGATGCGTGTACAACTTTTTCCTTTCACCTATTTGTTGTTCACGATGCTCTTGAAGTGCTTTGACAACAGAATCTACACAATCTAAAAGAAAGTGATAAATAAATATGTTTTCATAGTTGATGACTATACAATTTTAAAAATTAATGTTATGAATGCTTACCTCTTTCTACCCCTTCACATTTATCCCTTTTTTATTTAAGAGAAGCACATATACTGCAAACCCCCATCCTTATCTTCTTAGGAATATGGACATTGTTGAACTATTTCTTTCATCTCTTCACAAAATATTGATATGTAATATATTGACCATTTACTTCAACACTTTCTACATATTCGTTGTATAAGTTGTAGATTTCTTGTCTAGGGAAATTATATGGAATATGTGTTGTCTCTATATTTGGCATGCACTCTCCATGCTTTGAAAATAAGTGTTTCATCCATCACATTGCAGTATTTGATAATGGCCCAAACTATCGTTGAAGTTATACTTATGAATAAAATGTGGGATCCTTTTCCAAATTTTCTTGGATTCTTGACAGATGAAAATTACCCATTGAGCGAAACAATTTGAAATCCTTTCTATAGATAAATAAATACCCAATATTATAATCATAACTTGAAAATGTAGATTTCATGCACCCCACTAAATATGAAATTTTCTTGCTTTTATTCATTGACAAATATCTCTTCCTTTTCTCCAATGCAAACTTGAAATCCATATGTTTCAAGCAATCCTTTTGACAAAATTCACTTGAAATGAGAGCACTGATAGAACTTCTTCTCATGAGATATTCTGCCCTACCCCTTGTATAACTAGAACATCCTGGATTGATACAAAAAGGTCTGCTCCTACTTCTCAATACAATATTTGTTTGGAACGTCTCCATCATTGAATCATCATCTGTATAAGAATTTTCATCATCATTAGGAGGAATATTATCCTCATTGTGATCATCTATGCTTTTGAAATATTGACTTGGAGGATATTCTTCATCTTTCCCTTTGGTAGTGCTACCCTCACAATCCTTAGAATTAGGACTAAATGCAAAATTTGACTCTCTTTTTATTGGATATTCTTCATCATGTGCATTTTTAGTGTTGCTCTCATAGTTCATAGGATTGGGACTACGAAGAAAATGTGACTCTTTACTTACTGGAAATTCTTCATCCTGCCCTTCTTCAATGTTGCTCTCATAGTCCTTAGAATTAGGACTATGTGGAAAATGTGACCTCTATTTACTCAAAATTCTTCATCCTGCCCTTCGTCACCACTACTCTCATAGTCCTTAGGATTAAGACTAAGTGGAAAATGTGACTCTCTATTTACTAGAAATTCATCATCCTACCCTCCATCACTACTGCTCTCATAGTCTTAGGATTAGGACTAAGTGGAAAATGTGACTCTCGATTTATTGAAAATTCTTCATCTTGACCTTCATCAATGTTTCTCTCATAGTCCTTAGGATTAGGAATAAGTGGAAAATGTGAATCTTGATTTTTTGGAAATTCTTCATCCTAGCCTTCTTCACTACTACTCTCATAGTCCATAGGATTAGGACTAAGTGGAAATTATGACTCTTGATTTATTTGAAATTCCTCATCCTAGTATTCATCACTATTGCTCTCATAGTCCATAGGATTAGGACTAAGTGGAAACTGTGACTCTCTACTTATTTGAAATTCTTCATCATGCTCTTCTCCATTGTTGCTCTCATAGTCCACAGGATTAGGAATAAGTGGAAACTATGACTCTTTATATTCTTGAAATTATTCATCTTTCCCTTCATCAGTGCTACTGTCATAGTTCTTAGGATAAGACTATGTGAAATATTTCACTCTCTGTTCATAGCAAAATAATTTTGGTTATATTCATCAATATGAATAGAGTTGTTACGTGATGAAAATGTTGATGCTTCATAAAAAGAAACTTCACTATCAGAATAATCCATGGCTTTCAAGCAAAAGAGGTTGAATGATACAAATGCACTCTCTTCTAATAATAATATATAGCTTAAAGAATGAAAATTCCCCTCCAAAGTTTCCCTTCAAATATTTTTGCTGAAATTTTTCCCTCCAAAAATGTTGTTTCATGTATTTCCCTCCAAAATTTTCTTCTATAATTTATTGAGAAATTTTTACTAAAATTTTCCCATGAAATTAATATTTTACCTAAATTAATCTTTTACTTAAACTATATAACATTTTGCTAGACAATTGAATATTTTGTAAATTTTTATTATATCTTCTATCACACATTTAAAATAAATTACTATATTTCCATGCGGTAAATTTTTTTCGTAATTTCCGCTATATAATAAATTTCATTATCATTATTCCTCACATCACATCAAGGCTTTTTGAGGTTTCGTTAAAATACTAGAGCGATTTTGTGGAGCATATACATTGTTATCGGCAACACATTCAATAGGAGATTATCACATTTGAATGGTTCGTTTCCATTTTTATTAGTGTAGGTCTTAAACTCCCATAGGTTTACTAGTAGTTATGTTTCAGTTGGGTTATTATGTTTGCGAAGAATACCAGACAAAAAACACATTCTAGTAAAAAAAAGTAACTTTTCATTAACGAAATTTAGAGTCATTTTTCAAATTAAAAATTAACATGAGTCAGGCTTATCCGACAGCCCTCTGGTTGGCAGGGGGACACTATATTAGTAGTCGGCATGGTGGGCCTGACCATGGGCTTCCTAGTTGTGGCTGTGCCTACCCATGGCAGAGCACCCCCTTGGTAGGTTAGGGGAAAGATTCTTGGAATCTACCCCATGGCTTACTAAGGGGTCATTCTACCCTGGGCAGGCACACCCATAGCCAGGAGCGCCCATCGATTGGTTGTTTTCCTATTGGTGGGAGAACCTGCCCGTGGGTGTGCTAGCCCATGGCATGGTGACATGCAACACACTGTCATGCTACGGGCGGGCACACCAATGGCTAGGCGCACCTGCCCACAAGTTGTGTGCTTGTGGGCATGTTGTCATGTCGCAGGTGGGCATGACCGTGGTTGGGTACACATGCCCACAGGCTATGTGCCTATGAGCTAGCACGCTCGACCATGGGTGTGCCCCCCCGGCGACACCCACCCCCGCGACCTAGCCAGCCTAGGGGCGAGTGCTGATTTCGAGAATCAACCCTCACCCCCTAGGCGGGTTGGGCTGCAGGGGTGGATGTTGGAAGGGTGAGGTTCGATTAGGGGGTGGAGGGAGTCGTGGGCATGCCCACCTTGGGAAAAATGAAAAATGGCCCCATAGTCCACCAGGGGGCCGATTCCTAGAATCGACCCTCGACAAGCCAAGGGGTTAATTCCCAAAAGTGCTTCCATGGGCTGTTGGGGGATATTCTTGGAATCGGCCTGCAATAGGCTAGGGGGACGATTTTATGAATCAACCCCCTAGTCTATTAAGGGTTTATTCCTAGAACCACCCTTAGCTTACTGGGGTCCAATTCTAGGAATTACACCACTGGCCTACTAGGGGCCAATTCCCAGAATCAGCACCCAACAAGCCAAGGGCCTGATTCCCAGTATTGGCCCATAGTAGACTAGGGGGTGATTCCCATAATCATCCCCTGACAAGCCAGGGGGTTGATTCCCATAATTGACACTCGATAGGCTAGGGAGGACATTTTTCCCCACGCGGGCACACCCATGGTTGTTTGCACCTACCAAGAGGCACATGCACGACATGAAATTGGGGCACAACGGCCCCCTAGCAGGCAGGGGGCCAATTATTTGAATAGGCCCCTTAACATTAAAGGAGCCAATTCTCATAATCGACCCCCTCACAGGCAGGGGGTTGGTTCTCAGAATCAGACCCTCACCTGCGAAGAAACTGGGGACAAATGAAAAAATAAATAATTTATTTTCTAAGGAATGGATTTTTTTTGTTCCCTGTATGAACCTAACATCCATCTTGTCATGGGGGTTGATGTGCATGTTTCTGGTCTTTTTTCATTCTTAGATTTTTTTTCATTTTGTTTGTTTACTTAATATATTGGATTTTTCCTAATTTACTGATTTATATGTATGTGTATATTTTTTTATAGGAAAATGGCATCAAGGAATATTTCTGTGAATCTTTCTAGACCAAAGACTACTAAAACTAGAGGTGGATCCTCAAGAAACTACTGAATGAACTCAGCCTAAGCTAATAACTACAAATCTAGCAAGTGACTCAAAGGATAAGAATTTTGTTTCTTACTGGAAGAAATTATAAGAAGTGAAGCATACAAAACTTATATGGTTTGTGAAAGATAGAGAAGGCAAACAACATTTGCAAATATATTTATATGTTGATATCCCTAATGATAGTGGAAGTTATGAGGTGTTGGGAAAAGTACTAGACATGTGTTTGATATTAGATACTGAAGTTGTTTATGTGCTTACAAAACCGCCCAAGTCACATGACAAGATTAGATATCAGTTTACATTGTCAATGTATGACACAATAGATGATTCTACAAATATGTGTAAACAAATCATAAACGAGATTTCACAAGATATCGTAAGTATTGTTATTTATATTTATGTGTTTTGTGTTTTTGTAACTCTATCATTATATCTTCTATAACTTAGTTGGTATTGACATATGATATTTTGTTACACAAAATTTTATTGAAAATCTTTGAATTATGTTGGACTACTAAAACTAAAGGTGGATCCTCAAAAAACACTGCTGAATGAACCAAACCTAAGCTAATAGCTACAAATCTATCAAGTGCCTCAAACGATAATAAAATTATTTCTTACTGGAAGAAATCAGAAGAATTGAAGCATACAAAAAATGTGTGGTATGTGAAAGATAGATAAGGTGAGAAACCTCTACAGATATATCTATATGTTGATATCCCTAATGATAGTGGACTTTATGACATGTTGGGAAAACTACTAGACATCTATTTGATACTGGACACTGAAGTTGTTTATGTACTTACAAAACCGCCCAAGTCACATGACAAGATTAAATATCAGTTATCATTGTCAATGTATGACATGACAGAGGAATCTACAAAGATGTGTAAACAAATCATAAATGAGATTGCACAAGATATCGTAAATATTGTTATTTATATTTATGTGTTTTACATTATTTTAAATGTATCATTATATTTTTATAACTTAGTTTTTATTGATATATGATATTTTGTTTGACAAAATTTTAATGAAAATCTTTTAATTATGTTGGGAGGCATTGATTTCATAGAGCAAGATATTATGAAGATTGTCAGCAATTTCTACATAAGGTCAAAAGAAGATATGGCAAACCAGCAAAAAAAGGTAATTCATGATGTTACAAAACTACATCCAAGGGATCAACAAAGAATGCCTATAGTGTATAAATCTAGAAAAGCTAGACATGTTACTTTTGAAGAGGAGGAAGTTGAAACTGAAGTTGAAGAATATGTTGTCATTGCTGAGGAAGAGATTAGAACTGATGTTAAAAAGGAGAAGAGACAGAAAATACCAAAAGAAAAAAAATGCCCAAAAATTTCTTTGTTCTAGTTGATGATGAGGATGTTACTTATCTAGAAGAAAATAAAAGTTGATCATTCTCAAAAAGTCATGGCCAACAGTGAAGATTCTAGTGAGAATTCAAAAGGAAAGTAGGGAAATCATTACACCAGGAGCTGATTTAGAGGATGGCATTATTAAAAAAAAATAAAATTCCATTCGAAATCACCTGACAAAGAAAAAATTAATTGAGGGTGGTCGTACATTTCAACTTAATGTCAACCAAATCTATAAGCCAAGCGAAGGACAATTTAAATATCAAATTAGAAACCCACACCATCTGCATGTTCACAACTTGAAGACATTGATGAGGTACAATCGATATGTTCATGTGGTTGATTATGTGCTTCTTGTTGATCCAGTTCAAGTTCCCAAGAAAGAAGCATTCGATAAGTAAAATTTTTTTTAATACAATTATTATGTGCTTAGGGGGAACCATTATGTAGAAGCTTAAATGCAATTGATGGAGGAATATACCAATAACCCACATTTTCAAACAATAAAATGTATTATTTATGTTGGTTTATCAGATACAGAAGAAAATTTATTAGCACAGAATCATAATACAGATAATGAGTATAGGTTGTCTATGAATTTCATCCAAAGGATTAGATTTATTCATAATTATTTTGAAGAAAAATGTGGTGGGGATAAGACAAAGGTTAGTCTAGCATTTCAGAATGAATGTTGTATGGAAATAAGCTATCAAATTGAGGAAAAAATAAATTCAAAAGGTGGAAAAGTAAATTTTGATATATTCACAAGTATGGATAACATTTTCCAGTTGAAATTTGGAAAGAGAAATATGGGAATTGATTAATGATATTTTTAGCATGTGCGAGAACATTGGCATCATAAACCATAAGGTCAAAAAGTCTAAACCATTGATATGTAGCAGTAGTAAATCAGGTCCTGAAATGAAGCTGCTCCCATAAGATATGGCTATCACACCTTAGAGAATGAAGGATGAAAAACTTGTCAAAACAATATTATCTCATGTGAAGTTAGGGGAATTATCATTGGACGAAATGTGTGAGGAATTTGTTGAATTATTTTTACTTATTTCTAGATTATAATTTTCTATTAAATATAACATATTGTTGTTGGTAGTATTTGTTATACATATCATTATATTAAACTTTCTTACTTTATCTATTCAGTCACAAGGTTTACAATGTTGTACGCAACTACATCAACACTAAAATAGTTTTATCTTGAATTTAAAAAAGTATGTTGATTTATACATCTATTTTTATTCATCTATATACTACTTTTATTTTATAACTTATACATATATTTAAATATTTTGGAGCACTAGATAGTTTTAGAAACTTTATTGAAAAAATTAAGATGGAAAGACTGAGAAAGCATCATTTTAGTAATGTTGAACTTGATCCAAGTCTTACTGGTTTTATTTGGAATGGGCTTGAGACTATTCAATATCAAATAATACAAGGTGATTGTGAAGACATTGCTAAAATCATACTTAAAATGGATTATTCCCTAGTTGTTGCAGATATCCGCATGGTTTCAATATCCCAAACATTTACTATGATAGCGAATTTATACTTATCAAGCTCTTAGTAAAGTGGTTGTGAGATTTGTAGAAGTCACAACATCACCATTACGAAGACTTGTGACATTTCATTCAGATACACAATTGGCAATGTTATTGACAAGCTTCATGGGCAAAGAAAACTCAAGATGCATCTTACATAGTAAGATGTTGAAATTGTATGTTTGACTAATGTTAAAAAATTCATTTATGTACATGTTACTTGAACTTCTACTATTTCATGTTACAGTAAAAAGTGAAATCTAATTAACCATGGAAATCAACCAATTATAAGTGATTGTGAGTTCATCCATGTTGAAAGTTGGACAAAAGATGATAGCTATAAGTCTATGTTTATTAATCGGGTAGATAGAAAGAGTCATAGCCCAGTACTGGTTTATGATGTTGTTGTAAAAAAACTAACATATGAAGATAAATAAGAAAAAGGAGAGATAGTTAACATTTATAAAAAACCATAGCCATTGATTAACTATCTTATAGACTTATGTTCAAATGAAGGAGATTGTGTTCTAGATTTATTCTCAGGCTCAGCTAAGTTTTATTATATAAAATTGAATTTCAATATCCTCTTTCTTAATTTATATGTGATTATATTAATTTGCTTCATTATTTATTTTGTGTTTGATAATTACGTACAACACTAGCATGTTGCCTACAAAAAGGAAGAAATTGCATTGCCATTGAAAAAGACCCAGTACAGTCCAAATTTATTTAGGAAAGAATTAATGCTCTTCAATTTCTTCCAGATGCAATTCAAGAAATGGGTTGAGGAAAGGGGATTTTAATGAATCACATGTGGAAAAAAATGCAAAGGAACCTCAACCACCATTATATGGAATGATTAGAAAGGTATCAATTGAGAGATTCACAAACATCAAAGATCCATCAAAAGAGGAAAATGAGCAGATCGAAGCAGAAAATATTGTGGAAAAAAATAGTGATGAAACTCTAGAAGATGAAGAGTATGGATTATATTATTGATTAAATTTAAGTTATGCTTGGAAATCAAGCTCATTTTTTGTAACTATTGATTAGTTATACTTGTAATGTTTTGACTTTGACATTTTATGAGAAGAACAAGTATTCAGACAATATTGTTATATGTTCACTATTTGTATTATGTTATTTTTTCTTTAATTTTTATGCGAATCATTATCTTTTTTTTAAATTGTGCTTATTATTATTTTTTGACATGAAATTCATTAACAAAAAAAAAAATTGTTATTTAACCATTTTTTTGTTAAAAAATTCTTATAAAATTTGTGATTTTGACATGTTATTTCTAGCAAAAAAGTCTCAAAATGTGTAATTTTTTTGTTATATTTATGTTCAAAATGTTTATTTGTATGTCAATCGTTAAAAATTATTGTTTTTTAGAGACAATTATTTCATTATTTCATGTGCATTGAAAAATTAATTAACAATATATAAATATGTAGAATATCGAAACTTTAAAATATCGGCCTTCTTCTTTAACTATGCAAAAAAATGAAGATTGATATGAATAAGAACACTACTTCAAAACATTTTAAATTTAGAAAATAATTATTCACATTTAATACATTAGAAAATTTAAAATAAAAAAATAAGTCTTCGGAAAAAAGGGCTTGAGGCTGCATAAACACTTTTTAAAATTAGCTTGCAAATCACTAACATTTTAAAAATAATGTACATAAAAAAATTTACAGTGTCAAAAACTATGCTAAAAAAATATTTGTATTATGAATCAACACTTTTCAAAATCAGTTTTTTTTTTTTTGCTACCTCAAAAAAATGGGTAATCATATCAGTTCCTGTTTCAAAGTTTACGTTGTTAGATACATTTTTTACTCCTCACACCAAGTTTGTTTCTTTGTTCCTTAGGTATCAAGGCATAATAGGTGGAACCAAAAACTCTAAGATTCCGCACCAAAGAAATGTGGCCATACTACATTTCATAGGGAGTCTTATTTTTTATAGCATGAGATGGAAACTTATTATTTATGTACACAACACATAGAACTGCATAATCCCAAAACATCAGTTTAACATTCTTGAAAAACATCATTGAATGTACCATATTTAATATTGTCTTGTTCATTCTTTCAGCTACTCTATTTTGTTGGGGATTATAAGACATGGTTGTTTGATGTTTGATCTAATACTGGAGTAGTTTTCGAATTCATTTGAACTATATTATTTTCCATTATCAGTATGAATAGAGCCAATATGAGATTGTGCATCATTTTCAATCCATGCATGAAATTTCTTGAATGTTTCAAAGATTTAGATTTGTTCTTCAACGAATCTACTCAACACGTTCTGGTGTAATCGTCAATAAATGCCATCATGTATTTATTACCATTTGCAGAAGGAACATGCATTAGGCCACAAAAATCAGAAAGAATGAGTTCAAACTTTTTATGTGTTCTAGTACGAGAATCATGAAAATATTTTTTGTTATGCTTTCCTAAGATACAAGCATCACATTGCATACGTTTCCTAGGAATAGTTTGCAAACTAGTAACACCATTTTCCTCAACAAATGAAGGTTTTCATAGTTCAAGTGTCCAAATCTAGCATGCCATAAAATACTTGATGGAAGTGTACCTTCATCATAGTGAGAACTATATGGAAAGTTTCATGCATAAGTAGAGGTTCCTTGTAGCTTCAATGGTCTTTATTCTTCTATTCCAATCCTAACAAGTGATTTGTACGATGATTTTATGACCTCAACCTTGCCACCAAATATGTGAATGGAGTGTCCTTGCTAGTAGATGTGGACCAAAGACATCAAGTTTCTCCTCAACTCCGAGAGGTAGAGTACATCATGTAGAAGAAAGTCTGGAAGACCAAATAATTTGAGCCTAATGGTGCCAAGCCCTGATGGCTTGTGTTTGACTTATCTGCAAAGTAGACTACTTCGTCAACATTGTTAGTGAATTATTCAAATAAATATCTTCTAAAATTCGTGCGACAAGTTTCTCCTGAATCAAGAAACTAATCATCTTTCCATGAAGCAAGTGAAGAATTAAATAATTCTTTAGTTACTCCAATGTTGCAACATGCCACAACATAATGAGAAAACTCAAGTGCTTTTCCTTCCCCTTTATTTGATGATTTTCCTTTCTCTTCGTCCATTTCATGTCTAGTCCTATCCCATGATAGTTTACATGTGGAAGTGTGATGACCATTTCTATTACACTGTATTTAATGAAGATCAGGCCATTCTCCTTGGAAATGTTTGCATCCCTTACCAATACAATTCTTCCTTCCTCATCCTCTTTGGAAACCTCTACCTCTAGAAGAATCTTGTCCCTAATCCTTATCCTTCTTTTCAAGGCATACAACTTCTTCAGAGGACTAAGAAACTATCTTCTTATTCCCAAAATCTTTTTCTCTTTCAACAAACTTGTCAACCAAAGAGTTAAAAGAATTCTCTGAAATTTTTTCACTTGCTTGTAATGATTCAAGATAATGGGAATAAGTGGGATACAACACCTTGAAAAAAGCATTGAGAGGAAAAACTATTTCAATACCATTACCTTTTATTTCATACATAATGGCTCTTATTTCTGATGCTAAGGTAAGAGGGTCATCATTTTTCAACTCAAAATTGAACAAATTAATCATCAATTGAACAAATTCAAGCTCAGAGTGTGAGTGTCATATAATTCCTTCAACTTTGTTAAAGCTTAAAATGCATCTATAAAAGGAGTAATCTGACAGTTCACCTCTTCATTGACTGATGTTGCAATCAAGGCATAGATCTTGTTGTTCCTTTTTTCCCATACCACAAGCTCTTTGTTAGAAGTGGGCTTATGAGGTGGATTTCCTACCTCTCCTTCACAAACGCCTTTGCACAACTCATTAAAAATTAAGGTGTGCCATAGCTTCCTAGACCACTCATGATATTTCTTTTTTCCAGTAAGAACTACTCCCACTATTGAGATGAGTGAACGCATTATATAATTATGAATTGGGCCCAAAATAATAGTTGCGATAAATTGATGTGTGTTTGCAACTAATTAATTGGCATACAATTATGTATTCAAATAAATATGCAAGCTCTCGAATATATCCTCCAACATGTACTAATTTGGTACATGTAATTTTATACCATATAATATATGGCCATTACATAAAAGAACTCAACGAATTCATGTGTCACTATTTACACACACACACACAAAAAAAAAATTTTAAAAAAATAAACCATGTATGAACCATGTATCAAGAACTTAAAAAGAAATAACGTCATGGCCCTTATATATCATGCATCATGTTCTTCAACATACTTAGTCAATATCCAAAGCATATAAAATTATACAACAATACATAGTTCACAGGAAATTTATAAATGCATATGATATATATACCCATTTGCAAGAGCACATACACCATCCTACATGGTCTTTGATGTCGCGTAACATTCGCCATCACACAATAGAACACCCACAACTCATTGTAGCCAACTCATTCGGTCTTCAACACAACGCTCAAAATATAGTCTGACACATTCAACTGCATTGTCTCCATACTCATCCTGTCTCAGTTTAATGAACAGAATACTCGTTAAACGACTTCCAAAGAATCTTGTAGAGATGATTCAATGTACTACTAAAATGAACAAAAACTCAGGACAAAGAACAAAGGGACAAATTTTAATGGTAGGAAACTAGCAGGAGTTATAATGTATGAAACTAAATTTGGGACTTGAGCTCTAATACCATGTCAGACCGGGTGAGTAACTCCATGAATGAATTACGTTTTTACATTAAGAGAAAACATGGATATATACAAGGAGAGGGATACTATTAGGATTCATATCTCAATGTCTCTTCATTGTCCGACACCCTTTATTTTCAATTTACAATATTTACTTGATTTTTCTTAATCCCAAAAAATAGGTCAACAGGATCCACCTCATATTCATTCACAATTTTTCCCTTTTCGAGTTGGAGAAGACTCTTCCTTCGAGGAGAAAAGAACCACATGACCATGATTGTCAAAATAAATTATACAGTGAAACGTAACAGGTCTATAATATAAGGGTTTACTAGTCCAACTTGGATCATCACTTTCTAATGAAATACACTCAATATGGGTTCTACTTAAATGTACATAAGTACATATATCAAACATGGTACATCTAAGCATGTTAGTCATGGTAGGAATTGTAGGTTTTAACCTCGTATAGAAATTACCTGCATACGAATTCTAACACAGAAAATAAACAATGCAAGAGCATAACACACAAAACAGATATACATAGAGATTTTTCCCTGGATCCCAAAACTAGGACTACCATCTTGATTTTTGATTATATTCCCTTCAATGTTACAATACATATATATACATGTTGAAGCATCCAATAACATGGACCGAAAATCATCGCACTGGAAACCATGTGCGAAAACCATGCAGAAAACCATAGGTAGGTCCGCCCACCTAATATAGCATCCAAAAAAAAAATTCCCCAAGGCACTGCCCCAGACCCCGTAGAGGGGAGCTAACTGCCCCCCTTAAACCCCTTGTTGCGCAATGAAGGGACGGCTCCACTAGTTGTGGAAAGAATATAACACAACCCAACATTCTCCCACTTGTTGATTTCTTTCCACAGGGGCCCACAAGAGAGCTTAGTCATTTATTCAGCCCTGCAACGCCCATTGTTTCTCTACACCAAGAGAACTTCCTAGAGCTCACAGATTTTGTCAATGCATTTGCAGTATTCTTCAAAGTGTCCACCTTTACCAACAACACCTTTTTGTCTTCTACCATATCCCTCACAAAGTGATACTAAACATCAATGTGCTTTGTCTTTGTATGGTAAGCAAGGTTCTTTGCCAAGAAAATTGCACTTTGGCTACCACAAGCTATTCTTATATCTCCATGTACTAGCTCCATACTTGAACACAATCTCTACAATGAGACTTCTTCCTTGCTTGCATGAGTGGCTGCCATGTATTCTACCTCTATAGTTGATAGTTCCACTATAGATTGTTTCTTACTCATGCAGCTGATTGCACCTCCAAATAGGTTAAACACATACCCACTTGTAGATCTTCTCTGATCCAGATCTCCAACCCAGTCTGCATCAAAAAAGCCATGAATATCCATAACTCTGTCCAATCCTAGTCTTCCTTGGTAGTACAAACCATAATCACTAGTGCCATACAAATACCTAAAAACCCGCTTCACTGTTTCCCAATGCTACTTCCTTAGTTTTAAAATAAATATGCTCAATACTCCCACTGCATGTGCAATGTCTGGTCTAGTACAAACCATCGCATACATCAGGCTACCGACTGCACGTGCATATGGAACACGGGACATGTCATCTTCCTCTTCTTGTGGCTTGGGACATTTTTCAGTAGATAACTTCAAACCTAGAGGAATAGGAACCTTCACAGGTTTACTATCCTATATATTAAACCTATGAAGTATTGTCTTGACATACTTCCTTTGGTTTAACTAGAGCTTCCTCTTTGCCTGATCTCTTTTAATTTCCATGCCCAAAATATAGTTTGCAACACCAAGATCTTTCATGTCGAATTTGGAGGACAATTGTATCTTCAAGTCCTAGATAATTTCTTTGTCATTTCCAACCAGAAACATATCATCCACATACAGGACCAGATAAATAACATGGTCACCAATTAATTTAAAATGCACACAATGATCTGCTTTGCTTCTAGTGAAGCCAACTCCTTGTATAAATGTATCAAATTTCTGATACCACATCCTTGGTGATGGTTTTAACCCATACAAAGACCTTTTTAACTTGCATACCAGTTCTTTCTTACCCTTCATCGCAAAGCCTTCAGGTTGCTTCATGTAGACCTCCTCTTCTAGATCCCTATGAAGAAATGATGTATTCACATCCATCTGTTCTACCTCAAATCAAAAGCAGTAGCAACAGATAAAATTAATCTAATAGAAACTACCTTGGCAACAGGAGGAAAAATATCACCAAAATCAATTCCCGTCACCTCGGAATAACTTTTTTCTACCAACCAAGCTTTGTATTTCTCCACCTTTCCCTTTGCATTTGTCTTCTTCTTGAACACCCTTTGCTGCCAATGGGTTTCCTTCCAGCCAACAACTCCACCAGATCCCAAGCCTCTTTTTTGTGAAAATATGCGATTTCATCAACCATGGCCTCCTTCTAGAGTTTTCCATCCTCTGAATCTACCGCTTCCTTCACATTTCTGGGATCATCATCAGTAATAGATAAAGCAAAATTTGAATAGAAAGCAAATGGACTATACCTTTCTGGCTGCCTTCTTTCTCGAACTGATCTTCTCACAGCCAAATTTTGTGGCTCTTCATCTTTTGATTCCTCTTCTGTTGTGGATTCTGATTCTTCCTCCTTTAGCTCAAACCCTATCTTCCTAGGTTCATTTGGTTGGACTTCATGTTTAATAACATCTTTCACCTCTTACCACATCTCAGCTATACACAACCTTCCTTGTTACGGGGTTCCAAAGTTTATAACCCTTTAAACCATCCTTATACCCAATAAAGATGCACTTTTCAGATTTACTATCCACCTTTGTTCTTTTCTCCTTTGGAACATGTACATATGCATCACATCTAAATACCCTTAGATGTGAAAGAGAGGGTTTCTTACCATTCCATACCTCTTGTGGCGCCTTATCCTCCAACGCTAATGAAGGTGATCTATTAACCGGGTAACATGCAGTATCCATCGGCTCTCCCTAGAATTCCTGTTCTAACCCGTCACCACTGAGCATGCTTCTTTCCCTTTACATCAACATCTTGTTCATTCTTTATGCAACTCCATTTTGCTTAGGTGTGGATGGAGTAGTCTTTTTTCATGCTGTACCACACTTTTCACAGATTTCTTCAAATTCCTTCTTGCAAAACTCTCCATCATTATTTGTCCTCAGCACCTTTATTTTCTTCTCTGTCTAGTTTTCCACCAGAGCCTTGAATTATTTAAACCTGTCAAAGACTTCAGATTTCTTCTTAAGGAAATATATCCATGTATTTCTTGAGAAGTAATCTATAAATGATACATAGTACGTAGACTTACCCAGTGATGGAACCTTCACAGGTCCAAACACATCACTGTGCACAAACTCTAATATATGTTTCGCCCTCTTACCACCAGAGGGAAAACTCACCTAATGCTACTTCCCATATACACGATTTTCACAGATATATTCTACCATACTTTTACCATGAAGTATTCGAAGGCCCTTCTCTCCAATATGTCTAAGCCTTTGATTCCATATCATGGTCTTTTCTCTAGAAACCACTAGATTTTCTGCTGCACTTTCAGGAACCATAGAATTGTTGCACCCATCAACAACAATGCTACCTTGCAGTTTGTACAGAGTTCCAATCCGAACTCCCCACATAAATACTAGTTCTCCTTGAACCATCTTGTAGGTATCCTTCTCGAACATTGTTTTTACACCTGCATCATTCAACTTGCTTACAAAAATCTAATTTCTAGCTAATGCAGGAATATGCAGAACACCTGGAAGTGCTCTAATCCTTCCACCTTGCAAATTAAACTTAAATTTTCCACAACCAATGATTTTAACCTTCCTGTCATCCCCTAAGAAGACATTACCACCATCATATTTCTCATACTTAAAGAACCACTGTCTATGGGGAGTAAAGTGAAAGGATGCACTTGAGTTAATTAACCATGCCTCATGATCTACATGTATACTTGAAGAAGCCAAGTACACATCCCCACCTTCATCTGAGGTGGTTTTTGCCTCTGCAAAAGGAGCATATATACAATCCCTTTTGTAGTGCCATTTCTTTCCACATTTCTAGCACACCTTTACAGGTTTTTCTGGAGATTTAGATCTCCCTCTAGATTTAGATCTCTCTCTCGATGACTTATTTTTGTTTCTATTTTGGGACCTTCCTTGTACAAACAAGGCATCACCATTTTGTCTCTCCATATATTTTTGTCTCATCTCCTCCATTAGTAAGGATGAGAGTATTTCATCAAACTACAAGGCAGTTGCATTGCTGCCTATTGTAATAACCAAACTATTGCATGAATTTGGTAAGAACACAACAAACTGATGCACTTATCTTCATCTGAAATTTTAATATCAACAAATAATAACTGACTTACCACAGTATTAAATGTGTTCAAATGCTCCGTCACTGAGTCTTCATCTTTCATCCACAAGTTATACAACTTTTACTGTAGGAACATTTTATTCACCAAAAAATTAGATTGGTAGAAATTCCCTAACTTGTCCCACAAAGCATTCATCGTAGCTTCCCCTCATACATTCAACAATATTGAATCTTAGACACACAATTGTATTGTTCTCTTTGCCTTCCGATCTAACTTCTTCCATTCTTCACCAGACACTCCCGTTGGTTTAGTACCTAGATCTACCATGATCCACTCATTTTATCCACCAATAGATCCTCCATCTTGAGTTTCCATAACTCAAAACTCTAACCATTAAATTTCTCAATCTCTATATTTCCACTTCTCGTCATCTTCTCTCACCACCAGAATCGATCCCATAGGTCTCCCACTGAACAAGGTCTACCACAGGCCCGAGCGAAACCCCTAAGCAACAAAGGCGTCCCATTGAAGCCAAAATAGCTCCAATACCAAATGTAGGTTTTAACCCCATACATAAATTACCTGCATACAAATTCTAAAACAAAAGAAATAAACAATGCGAGAGCATAACACATAAAACACATATACATAGAGATTTTCCCCTGGATCCCAAAACCAAGACTACCAGCTTGATTTTCCATTATATTCCTTTCAATGTTACAATACATATATATACCTGCCGAAGCATCCAATACCATGGACCGAAAACCATCGCGCCCAAAACAATGTGCGAAAACCATGCACAAAACCATAGGTTGGTCTACCCACCTAATATAGGGTTCAAAAAAGAAATTCATTGGGGCACTAACCCGGACCCCATAGAGGAGGCACTTGCACTGTGCAATCGGTGCAACGAAGGGGGGGCTCCGCTAGTTGTGGAAAGAATATAACACAACACAATAGGAATTATCCTACATTTTCAATGAAATTTAGAATGTATTGATTTCAATACATTATATTTTTCATTATTCTTATTTGTTATATGACATGAACATTAATGTTTAATCATAATGTATAGAGATAAATGATGAAAAAGGATTATTGTGATGACAAAAGTAATTTAGATGAATCAAATGGTATTGACAATTTTTTAACCTGTATGTTTTTATTACATATAAGTTAGAAATTTTTTATTTTATTGAACTAATGTTTTTCCATTATGTTTTTATGGAATGAGGATGAGTGCTTATAGGTGATCTATATTGGATGATATATTTTTCATATATCTCGTTGCTTTCATGGTGGAAATATTGGAGGAATCGTCTTGTAGAGTCATGTTTAACAATAGTCCTAGTTTGGAAAATTGGGGGAGAAAAAATTATGGAGTCATCTTGAGGCTTTAAATGACAACCTTTTATGGTCCCAAACTTACTATGGACCAAGATTAATATTCTACACATAGATACCTTTTCCAAAATGCAATAATTTCCTCAGTCGAAGCTTGTAAGAAAAAGTTATGCCTCTCGTAAATTGACCTACCTAGTTGACTACCATGATATGAGTGGATGCCACATCAAACCCCTTACTTACACATGGGGCTAATCATGTGTTGTATTTAAATAATTCTCTAGAATGTCCAAGAAAATTATCACTAGTTTAGGGTTGAGGAAGTCAAACATTACCCCTAGACGGATATTGGCTCATGTTAAATACCAAGTCGCTAGGAAAAGTAGAGGTTCCATTCTATGCTATTTTATTTTGTTCGATAGTTGAGTAGAGAAAATGGGATTGGGAAGTAGTGGGATTAGGATTTTGTAGCAAACTTACAAGCTATCGGTCGCATGTAACTCCATAGAAAGCACCTCTTCTTTGTACTTTCATGTTTTTCATAACAGAGAAAAGAAAGCATAACAAAAATTCCTTTTAGCTAGGTTTTCTCCTAAAAGGGTTTCCTAGATAAAAACTTCTATCTTTTGTGGATGGTGTGTGTATTTATTTCTATTTTCCATTTCTTGCATTTCAATTGTTTTGTATGAACATAGTATTTGAAGAATCATAAATCTAAAACAAAAAGTAACCTTCGCATAAAATATTTTAGTTATTTATTAGATCTATTGTGATGAACTGTTCCAGTGGAATATCCAAGGGAATTTAGGATGATGAAGGCATTGAAAATAATTCAATCAACTTCTAATGTTATTTATTTGATTTCCTTATATGTGTAGAATTTTTTTTTATATTATTATATATAAGAATTACACTTCCCTTGGGTGGAAATGTACCACTTATATACTATTCACATCAACTTATATGTCTACTTCATTTCTTTTCTTTATATATATATATATATATATATATATATAATATATATATCATATTATTTTATAGACAAAGTTTACATTTCCTTAAATTGACCATACACCACTTGCTTACACAAAGAAAATATTACACAGTTATTTTTATAATTTAATTTACAAATTCATCATTGTGTTTATATACACATGCCTTTTTATTTCCATTTTCTACAATTACTTATATTTATGGATTTTCCATCTCAGTGTATGAAATTCATGGCCAATAAGTGGACTATTATATACATGATTTTTGTTCTCGTGATTATTGCATACTAAAACAGATTTATGTTAATCATCACTTTTATTAATAGTTAAATATTGTAAAAAATATTATTATTAACTAATAATATTTTAATTATTATTAAATTAATTAAATTTATATCAGTAGTAATAGTAGTTTAATTAAATTAATTACAATAAAAATAAATAATAATACTTCATCATTAATAATAATTACATTGTAATTGTCATGATAAAATCACCCCATTTTATTAATAATTTGATGCAAAACATAGGCTACTATGATATTAAAGAGGCATTAATATAATAAAAGTGACAAAAGGAATAATAATGGCATAGACTTGACATTTATAAGACACATAAGTGATGTAATGCAATGCTAATATGATGCAAAAAAGAATGACAACAATGCATACATAGTGCTAACATGATACCATAGTGATGTAAAATGATACTAATAAGAGATAAATATAATACAAAACAACTAGAAGTTGTGTTTTTCGATACATAATTATGCTAATGTGCCTCACAAGGAAGCAAGAATAATGCCCCATATCAAATATCTACACCCATATTGATGCAATGTGATGCAGTGTACATTCATATGGTGTAGGCTCGATGCAAAAGTAACTTGGTAAGTATTTTTTTGCAATAATATCAAAGAAATATAATACTAATATGACATGGGAAAAACTCTTCTATCATATTCTTCATCGCTAAGATAATTACTTCTAAAAGATGTGTCAAAAAAGATGAAGCAAATTTGACATAAGGTTGAAAAAAATCATGATGCTCCTTTTGACATTATGTTTTGCAACACTCAAACTTGGACATTTTTCCTTAGAAAAATGCATTTGGAAATGATACTACAACCTTGCATAGTAGTATTACACCTATGGTAAGCTCTCCAAATGTTAATCAATTAAAACAATGTTATATGCAACAAGGGGCAAGGGTTTCACCATACATCCCACATCATATAAAGCATACCCTTGGCATGGTGTAAACACTTTCAAACTAGTCTAGAAGCTTACAAATCCTTTATTGGAAATTCCCTAAGGAAATTTCATTTCCACACCTCATCAACCAATAACAAACTTATCAAAACACATGTAAAGATTTATGTTGAGTGGACTTTATAAATGGACTATCATAAGATATGTTGCTCAAGGTAGTATGAATAATGTTGAAGAAAAAACTAGATTACAAGCAAGTGACTTTCAAGTGCCAATCATGATATGAGTATGGTCATTTGATGGGCTTTTATTCAAGGTATAATGTAAGTAAGGATACTTCTTAAAAAAACACAAAAAAAAGGATCAATCCCCACTTAGTGGAAAGGAGTCAAGGAGTGGCAACACACAAAAGAAGTGGATGAAACCACAATAGAGATGGGAGATAATAATGAAGAAGAACCATCTTATATAACCTCTCTAAATTAGATTAATCCCCCTTCTATCCTCCCAAGAAAGAATAGTAAGAGGGTTGGATCGGTGTAGGAATGTAGAAAGAATACACGAGCACCCTAAAGATACCCTTGGGAAATGAGAGTCATTACTTTTATTAAGTTCAATAAGATTTAACATTATAGGAATGAATATCTACATAATGAAGAAATGATTTTATTCCACAACTTTGAGAAGGAGATATTCACCTCACCCCACGAGATAACCTAGAAAAAACACAAGAATTAAGATTGAATAAAAAAATCTAATATTACTGGATACAACATGTATCACTGTAAATCTAAATAAATTTGAGTTAAATAACTCAATAAATATATTTTGACTTGAAAAATGTAATCATTTATTCTTTAGTATATCAAAAAGTAATTTTTTTTATATTAAATATCTTTCAATTATTATATTATACATTTAAAATATAAAAACCATTTTATTTGATTAAAAAACACTATACTTAAAAAAAAATATCATATCATAATAACAACATTACAAATAATTTCCAAATACATTCTAATTTCATCATCACATTAATCGAATCAACCCTTTTTCATGTATATATTCTATATACAGACATAAAAACTTCCCTTTTCATCGTCATATTAGTTGAATCAACCCCTCTTCATTTATATACTATATATATATACGTAAAAACTTCTCCAAAGCTATACAATTTTCATCATAATTTTCATGGGGAGCCTTTTATTTCTGAGAATCAACGAGAGGGGGGTGGAGGAGACTCTGAGATATCACAATTATCACTAGAGTTGTCATAACGCGTGAAAGTAGTATGTGTTGATTCTTAGGAAACCTTTAATAAAATCCACTCGATGATCATACATCTTCATTTTTGAAAAAAAAAAATCTTGAAAAGTTTTACTTTACGCTGAGAAAATTTTCATGCTATTGTAGTTAAAACAAAATAACTTTAAGCTGAAATTATCATGTAATCATAGTTAAAACAAAATATGCAATATGCTAGTATACCAAGCGTTTGGGCCCACTCCCCCGGGCAATGCAAAAAAAAATGCTTTTACGTAAATGTCTCATCTTTATCATTTCAAATGGTTTTCAATACATGAAATTTAACAAGAGTGGAATTGCCTCATGAGATGTTGCAATTGTAATAGCTTTCTTCACTATTTTTAAGTACTAAAGTGGTCTAAAGTGGTAGGCAATGTTATTATTGAAAAAACAATGTAAAAGTAAGGCTTAATTGAGGTTACACAATTTGGGGGATAGTTTTTATATTCACACTTATATTTGGCTGTCACATAGTGAACTAATGAGAAGTAAACTCCACATAAATACATTTCATAAGTGTTTAATTTGAGTGGGTCTAATGTTTGTTTGTTTGTCTATTTTTTTTTTCTATATCAACAAAATTGGTAGACTTGTCCACTGTCACGGAGGAAGCTGGGGGTTGAGTTAGAGGGACTAGCCCTATGGTCTTGAGCATAACACAACTACCAACAAGCCACACTAAGCAAGTTAACCATGTTTAGAACTTGGCTACCCTTAATATTGGTCAAGATATGTTTTTTGGTGCCATATGTCCACTGTTTGACAAAGTGGGCTTAATGGTTAATTGCATGTGTTTCCTCTTAAGAGGTAGCAAGTTCAAATTTAGACATGGGATTTTAATAAATTATTTAAAGATATATGAATTAATTTATGTCGATATCGACTTCATATATATCTATATATAGAAAAATGCTAAAAGAAAATATTAAGAAAATATTTTAATGTAATATATAGTAAAATATTGAATTTGTGGTGTTAATCAATAAATATATTATATATATATATATAGATGTAAAAAAAAATACTTTTTTCACAAACGAATATAGTGAGATGTGCTATAATGTTCTATTTCCTTTGAGCATTTGATTGTCAAATCACATAATTAATAAATAATAATAATTATAATATAATAATAAAAATTAAAAAATAAATTAGATGATAAAAAAAGTTGAATGTAAATAAGCCAATTTACTTTTGGTGGTTTCTTCGCGCTCTAGTTTGGACAACTTTATGGTATCTATATTATATATATTTATATATAATTATATATATTTTTCAACAGATGTACCAGAATCTATTCTAATTATGGAATTATCAGACACCTAAAGAGGGATCAAATTCTATAAGGTGCAAACTTGTTTAGAGTGAAAAGAGATATTGATCTCTCTCAGTCCTTTGAGAGCTGGAGTTAAGATGGATCTTAAAGCCTATGTATATATTATATAAATAAGTTTTTTTATGGTTAAAATGTTTGAAGTGGTCTCAATATTTACATTTTGATTGTTTTTTATGTATATGTTTCTTATGTGGGCATCTAAAAAAGAATTTTTAGGCTTACAAGTTTTAGTTATGTACTCTATATAGCATATTCAAAAATACAATTTAAACACTGGAAAATTACACATTGTATTTTGCACTTTAAAAGAAGTTTGTACTTGAAGAATTTGATCCCTCTTAGTTCATGTTAGATTTGTGCTTATGATTTATCTATATTATTAATAAT
>APFE031271182.1:271193-285587 GCA_000404065.3 Pinus taeda | reverse complement strand
AGAAAAAGTTTCAAGAAGGAGATTGGGCATTGCTATTTGATTCCAAGTTCAAAGATTTCAAAGGTAAATTTCAGACTCATTGGCTTGGGCCATATGAGATTGAAAAAGCTTTTAGAAATGGAGCGGTAAGAATCAAAACCATTGATGAGTATCAAACTCCTCTCATTGTGAATGGTCAGAGATTGAAGATCTATCATAAGCCACTCTCAAAGGAGGAATTTGTCAAAATCTTTCAAGATAATTCTGCAATAAGGCTAGTGAAGAAGAATCCTTCTTCTCCACCAGCCAAGTCTTTGTTCTTTTTATTATTAAAAAAAAATTGCATAAGCCTGAAAAAAATCACTGATTGGCAGTCTTATATAGAAAATATAGAGCAAAAATCAGAAACTTCTGACGCCTTATATTTTCCAAAAAAAAAAAAATCTCTCTCGTTTCACTCATAGTTATTCCATTTCATGTGATTTCACTTCACTTCATTTCATTCCATTTCGCCATCACATTCCGCCAACAAAATTCCTTTCATGTCCAGTTTTCATAATCATTCATTCAATCATCATTCATTTCCATCCATCTCCATTCACTTCGCCAAGTCATATGTTCAGTGTGTTAGTTTCCGTAGCTGAACACTGATTCTGCAGCTGATTGTTGATTCCACAACTAATACTTTGTTACGCTGCAGTGACAGTCAGATGTTAGCCAAATAATAATGAAAGCCAGATGCAAGTATGGAAGAGGGAGATATTTTGAAGATGTTAGCACCAAAAGCACCAACAAGAAGCAGCCAATCAAAGGTCAGCGAACGGAAGTGGTAAAATTCTAAGGTATGAGAAAAATTAATTTCAAATAGCATTTTAAAACACATAATTTGTATAATGTAAAACCACCAGCTCCATTATGTGTAATGATTCGAATTGATAGCTTCCATAACTCCTCCATGACCTTTGCATAACTCCACCATGAACTCCACATAAATTTCCAACGGCCTCATGATCCGCTTCCGAATCTAACTCGTACTTAATTGTACGTCTGCATTCCACCTGTTAACCGGTTAATTATGAAGACGTAATCTATTTGACCACGGCTCTCCTCTGTCGCACAACTCTGCAATCATTTTATGAATGTGCTAATGTCCACTCCGTAGCCTTTTAATTCAAAAGTTTTTCCAGACTCACTCTGTTTCCATACTCCCCCATTGAGTTTACATTTGTCAGTTTTGGCCTGTTTATACAAGCCTCTGCTCCATGAACTCATTTTCATTACATGCTCTGTATTCTTTACTGCCGGTTTTCTCCGCAATCCTTCTCCATCCTCCGCTCATACAACCGTTCCACCTCCATCAATCCATCACCTACAAAGGTATTTTCAAAGCGAGATGAAGGAATGGGCCTTCTAGTAAGAACAGACCCGGATGGGCCTAAATTCATGGAGGGTTATCCAGAGTTAAAGAGCACATTAAGGAAAGCACGATGGCTGCAATTTATCCAGAAATTTAGAGGTCAAAGTAAAGAAGTCATGAAGACATTTGCAAGGTCTTTTAACCGCATGGAAGTTGAGGTTGGAGATATCAAATTTTCAGTCACAGAGGCATCCATTGCAGTAGCAACGGAGCTCCCACAGGAGGGAGAACGGTGGTTCAAAAACACAAACTTTGATGAGAGGGCCTGGAGAATTATTTTGCATAACCCAGGTATGGATATAACTGTTTTTAAGTGTGGAATCCCTGTTTCTGCCCTAGAGGAAAACTTGACTAGTTTGTTATTGATAATTCAAAAGTTTATTACGTGTGAAGGAAGATTTGGGTCCATGTACATGTAACACATCGGGTTATTAATGAATTTTCTAGAAAATCAAACCATCAATTTGCCTTATTTCCTGTTGATTAGCTTGAAGAAGATGTCCACAACAGTACAAAAGAATTTGGATGACATAGAGCCTCACCTTTATCATCACGACCTTGTCAAAATTCTGATTGAAAAACAATTGAAGGAAAGAAAGGACACTTGGGAACAGTTCTTGATTAGAAACTTCTTTCAAGACCCACCTAAAACACCTGAAGCTATCTCAACAAGGAAAAGTCGGAGAAGAAAAATAAGTGTAAAGATTCAGGATACTCCTACTAGCATAGCTAAAGAAACTAGTAAGGAAGAAATACTGTCTGAAACTTTGACTGACGTTAGGAAGAAAGTGAAACAAAAGGGGAAATAAATGTTGAATATGTCTATCAAACCCCAGAACCTTCCTCATAAGAGGATCAGATACTTTCTTAAAGACTAGTCCACCTTAAAGAACAATTAGCTAAAGCAAAAGAAAAAGGGAAGGAAAAACAGAGTGTGGAAAAAGGAGACACCAGCTCACAGAATCTAAGAAGGAGCTCCAGACTTAAAGGTAAATTGAAGAAAGTGAAAACTAAAGGTACTAGAGGGGAAACACCAAAGAAGTCACCAACAATCCATTCTGACCATAGCCCACAAAATTCTCCTTTTTCTCAACCAGACTTTGAGATCAGTCCAAGAAAGGCTACACCTGAAATAGATCCAACTCAGCAAGAAATGTATGATTTTATTGAATCATTGGAAAAGACTGCAACAAACCAGGGCACCTCATCTAATCAGCTTAATACAACTCAAGAAGTTTTGATCCAATCACTAAAACAAGAAGTTTTTGAACTAGAAGTCTTGAATAGACACATAAAAAGGGAAAATGAAACATTGAAAGAACAGAGCAGGTTGGATAAAATTATCCATGACAACACCATGTTGCATCTTGGATTGCGGCACAAGAAAAATAGGAAATTGAAGAAAAATAACAGGAGGTTAAGCAGAGCCCTTATCAACCTCAAATACAGGTGCCTAATGATGAAGCCCAGGATGACAGTGACACCAAGGAAGAAGAAAAGAAGGCTAGATGTATTAGCAGAGGTCTCAGAACAAATGAACTGAAGGAAAGATGGTCACAATTTTGGTTGCATGAGGACATGCAACATCTTCACAGTGAGGGTATGTTGAGCCCTAAAACTACCTCTCTTCTACATACTTTCCTAGACCTTTTTCCCACACCAGTGCCTCATAAGCTATCAAATATCATTACATATTGATTCTAGGAGTGCATTTAAGTGGTTTTCTACCTATATTTTTGTGTTTGTTATTTGATGCAGATTTTGTTCATCAGCTGCGGAATGTAGCCACTTTCCGTAGCTGACTCACGATTCTGCAGCTATTTTTATTGTTCTATAGGTTACAGGTTTCAGCAAGTGAAACGATGCACATGGGCAGCTCAGGAATGATCTGGACATGGACAAGGTCCTATCTGTTCAGTCAAATTCGTAAAGAAAGGCCTTGGTCAAAGGATGGTCAAACAAGGAGTCCTATAGCAAATAGGTCTCTGTTTTCAACACGTGAAAGGTCTGAGACCGTTCCTAGATTCGTGGATCCCTCTTTATAGCTGCAGGCCGTCTCCACGATGCAAATCCAACATCCACCTTTTGTAGATTGAATGATCATGGAAACCAAGACGTTGAGCTTATGGGTTCTGTCTTTTTACGTGTCCTCTGCTTAATATTTCTCACAGAAAAAAAATTATCTAATTTTCTCTATAAATAACGCATTTCCAAACGCAAGTAGTTAGTCTTGATGTAGTCTTGCTGTTAGTTTTTATACTGTTGCTGTAGTGTTAGCCCTGCTGTTGTAACAAGAAGACATTTCCTTTTTTTTGCAATATAAAACTCTATTTCTTATCACTGTTTGAGCGTAATTTTGGGTTGACAGCATATTAACCAAAGGCCGTGCAGAGGGCCCCTGTTGGCTGAGGTTTTATTCTTCGTTTTTGTAAAGTTTTCATGCATCGTTCCCTTATTTTCATTGTATATATTTCTTAATTCATTTATGGTGTCAATATTTCATTCCTGTACATGATTTTTTTTTCCAGTATTGCATACTTTTACTAACACTGATCAATGTATTTCAGGATAGGTTATGCTTGAGCTTTTTCATATAATTTTTGCATTAAATAGTGATATGACATTTGCCTCTCTGCTGAACTTTTCTTTTAAGCTTTTCAATTTCAGTTATGCTTTGATTTCAGTAATATTTATTTGTTGCTGTTAGCTAGTTTAGATATCAAGTTCTTCATATTATTGACGTTATCTCCGGTGCCATGGCTTAACCCTAAAGAGCTACTTGGCGAGCTATCAATTTTTGAAGGTTTATATTCAACTTTGAATCTCAAGCAAATTAATTGAAATCTAACAGTAAAATCTAAGAGAGATTCATTTTCAAATCTTCGTAAATATTCTAATTCATGACACACATGTTCATAATCATAACCGTCAAATTTATAAAGGAACATTGTGATAAATTGATCCCAATTGTGAATAGAGGCAACTGGAAGAGTTTGACACTAGTTTCTAGCTTTTCCTGAGAATGTAAGAGTAAAAATCCTGCATAGAATATCATGAAAATTAGAATTTGAAATTTTTTGAATAAATTGTAGGGCATGATCAAATGCAGAAGTATTCCTTTTACCATTAAACTTTACCTTTGACATGTGTCTTATTATTTCTCGTGAAGTATTGGCAGATGCATGTCCAAAGATACAACTCCAAATGGGAATTTTAAGAGGAGCCATTATGGTTAAAATAAAAAATTTAAAATACAAAAATCCAAAAGAAAACAAGTCTTCAGGCCCTCCTTCTAGCATCAAAAAAGTTGAAGGCTCGAAAATATCTCCTTACAACATTATAAGGGAGACCACCCGGTCAAGAACTTAGAGTAGTTCCTTTTCCTTTGAAATGGTGGTTCCGACTGGTTAAACTAGGTCCAATTACCTTCTCTCTATCTCCACTGGCTTAAATTATGGCTTTCATCTACCAATAGAGAAGAGACATCGGATCAATCTTCTTGCTTATCAGGCAAGAAAGTGATCCTTAAGATGATCTGGGGCTCAACCAAGCCACAACTGAATTTTACCTCTTTGAGAGAGGACTTGATGCAAACTAAGATGTAAATGCATAACTAATCTAAAACATAAAAAACATATCTTGAAATAGAATGGGATAGATCTCTCCTAATCCGAGAGCAAGTTAATTAAAACAAGGGGAAAGAACTAACATAATTCCTCATGTGATTTTGTATTAATTAAAGGAAGTAGTTCACATTAACTAATACAAGTGAAAGTAAAATAAGTAGTTATTAATCACCACGAGAATACTTCAATGAATTAAGATTGATTCCAATCTCATTCTGCACTGCAAAGATAACTTTAACAAAGTTTCAATAGCAAAATATCAATGACACATCAATAGTGCATAATATCAAATAAACATAATACTGTTTAGAATAAATATCATAAACAAAAATGAAACTTTAATAGTGAGAAAATAATCCTGCATTCCGGTAATGGTACATAAGAATAAGAATTAATTAAAACCATGTCAAAATATTATTGCAATAGTTTCGAGAGTAGCTCTGGCCCTTAATGAAAGTGCTTGCAATAGTGCAAAGTCCCTTTATAACAGAGCCATAAATTCTCTACAATCTCTACAATAAAACTATGTGTGCTCTACAATAGTGTGAAAGCACAAATTAAATTATTATAGAGAATTCCCCTGTGTGTAGATCGCGACCCCCTCTCTCTGTTGAGGAGATTGCATTTATACAGAGCTTTAGATGAAATCATGAAAATAACAATAACTCCATGTATCTCTCAACAACTGAGATAGAAATTAAATTAGGTGTCCGCTTCTTGTTGAATCATCAACTAAATGTAGATCTCCTTTGTTTGATAAAGTTCCTAGTTTAGCTTGATGCTTCAATTTATTTTCTCTTGATAACCACTGAATAGATTGGGCGACAAGATGATGCTCTTCACAATATTAGTCTTCGTTTAAGCTTTTTCTTATGCCTATTCTGGTTTGGATCACAACAAGTGGTTGAGTGGTTGTTGATTGAATGGTCTATTTGATTCAGAAATCCTGGATCGAACTGCTACTTCCTCCTTATCAAACCTAGGTTCATCTTTGTTTCAAAATACAACAGAGTAGTGAGTTATATTATTAAGTTAGATGATAACCGAGTTGAAAAATAAACAAACTTCGTGCAAAACCATTGAAAATAGATTTTTAATTATTATGATAACGACCCCATATGAAAGTGACAAGTGGAAGGAACCTAGTGGTATGAGAGAAAGGATCATCACAACTTTTAAAATGAGACAACACAAAATACTTGCGATATTGGGTAACTTTGATATGGAGCGGATGCAATATTCCATTAAATTAAAAATAATTTTGATAACTATATCGGGTCCGTAACCAAATCAACAATCAGAGGATTAAGTGATATTGGCGATTTCACATATGTCACATTTCGATAATTTTGATTAGACATGCGGACACGATATTTCCATTAATCACTGTTAATACGCATATTGGGTCAGATATCAGAGAAAATAACCTGCCAGAGGTCAGAGATGGATGATTATCGGAAATCGGAGATCGAAGATCGATGATTATTATAAGTTGGAGATCAGAGGCACATGATTATCGCTTATCAGAGGTTTTGAACGGAGACACATATCAAAACTCTGATAGTGATTATCTGATATATGGGAGCGGAGGAGAATTACGAGATATGTGAATATTCCATCCAATAAACTACAACCACTATTAAATGAGGCCAAGACTTATGATATTGGGGATTTTTAAAGGAAACTTGTGATATTAATAAGTCTCAAGGTTCCGATATGTCATCGCCACTTTATCAAATGACCACATCTGCTTTATAATATAAGCCAAAGACACTTTATGGAACTTATAGCCACTTAATCTAAGATGTTTTAAACAAAAAATTATTTACAAAGTTTATTAACAAACAAACTTAATCAAACTTAAGCAACCTATTAAAATAAAACAAGTGTAAATAAAAGGAAAAATAGTCTTGAAATGAAGTAAACACACTCAAAGCTTACATGCAATGCAAAAAGGGTCCCCATAATTTTATTATATGACTAAAATAAAATATTAAATGGGGGGTTGTTGAGTACTACAACACAACAGTAATAATTGTGACATCTGTAGTATCCATACACACTTGGATTTACCCTAATAATACTATTATACCAACAAAATAAAACCTCTCTTTTTCCTCAACTATCATCATGTCAAGACTCCTCACTCTTATACATATAAGAATTTTACATTACAAGGCTATAGAGGAAATACAACAATACATATGTGACATAACACATACACCCCATACAAAAACTACAACATTAACATACTCTCAACTCAACTCAAGACATACCCAGATCTTATGATAATGCATAAACATTACAAGGATATATAAAATAATACAATAACATTTCCATAAATGACAGCTAGACATGATTATAAATATGAGCTCTCAGCAAGGCATAACTCATATCCTCTATCCCCTGCAACACTTGGTCAATGAAATATCACATTCATACACAAGTAGCACCTCGATCCATATCAGATGACCACAAATTCAAAGCTCATCTCTGTAGCTTAGGAATTCTTAACAAAAACCACATTAGAAACAACATATACCATACACCAAATGCATGTACATGTATCGAGACAATGAATCTTCATCCCATTAATTTAAACTCTAGAAAACACTATCAGTCATATAAAATACAATCAACCTTTGAAAACTAAGCTACAAGCTCTATAACAATAGCATTCCACTTGATCCATTACTCCAATAACATGTTCTGTAACATGTACATAATGTATCTGCATACTCTACCAAATGCACTAGCACATAGGCCTCTCAACCATATACCTCACCAACAACATAAAAACAATGCTCTGACTCAGCACGAAGGCTCTCAAAGTGAATACACTAGATAGAAACAACATACTTTGGTCTCACGCAGAGAATTACATTACAGGTAGTAAATAAAAATTGTATACAATTACATCAATAACTTACAAATCTTATACAAGGAATGAATCAACAATGTATATAACATGAAAAGACTCAAACCATATTCCTATACTCAGTTTTGATCAATAGCCATTGCACCACCCACTCAATAGCTCCGTCAATGTGATTACTCACATATTAGCCTCATACCAATGAAAATTGCACCACCCACTACAAGTACATATTCTTTCATTAATCAATTAAATCAATATTCTCTTTTGACACATACAACACACAAATACATATTTCAACCCCCAATAACACCAAAATGCATAAATTCTAATCGCAACAAAAATAACTTAAATAAGTGACCTCTACAATACAAACACTAGATAACAATGAATTAACTATTCTAACACACTGGGTATATCACTGTCAACTAGAAAGGACCAAAATATACACAAATACCATTATAATATCAGTATATGATGTGTCACATAGTTCACACTTTTTAAACAATTATCTTTATTAGTTACACTTCTTAAAGAGTTGCACTTAATTTTTGTGCAAACTACACAATAGTTCCACTCTTCCTTATTAAGTGAACAAGACTCCACTTCACCTTTTTACTACGCTCACATCTTTTGTTTGCTTGAATATAAACTCAAAGTGAAGGAGATTCCAACCTTGTTGCACAAATGATATGACCAAAAATTCTCACTAGAACTAACAATGTTTGTATAGTTGCATTATGGTACTACATTTACCAATACCTACTAGTTTCTTACACATGTCCATTTGCACCATACAGAGCATGCACTCCACATGTCTCTCAATCTAAAACTGTATAACTTTGATTTATATTCATTTCACTAACTGGTGTGCACATGCATAGAATTGTTTCACTAATCACCCACTATGTATGTGCACTATCTAACACAAAATCAAATTGTAGATTTACATATTCAAGAATATTTCCCAATGTTCACATTGATTACTAACCACTTGACTAGATTGCGCCAATAATATGAAAAAATCAAAGCACCTCTGATTGATTCAATTAAATTATTGCACAACTCTTAATCACTCAATTCTTAATATATTACATGGCCTTCTGTGCACAGGTGTATTTTATAATTCTAAAACAAATCCAATCACATTTCCTTTTTCAAAAGGTATCATCACTCTGTTTAAAATATACCTCTCACACTACAAAACATGCTTTGCTATCAAAACTCACATCTTCTCAAAATAAGCATATATGCAACATGAAATATATGTTAACATTCTCCCAATGCACAAATAATGGACTAGAACAATTAATTTCCCAATGCATTGATCCATCAATGTACACTAATTACTCTTCATGACTAGGTTGTCATTCCATGTGTACCAATTGTAGGTTTTTATGATTTCATTGGGAAGGAGCACAATGCCTCATACACAATCACATCACCAAGAAGCTAAAACTAATTTACCCATTACACTAATACTTCCACCACATCAACACAATGCAAATGCATTCATTGCATTCCATGACCACAGATCATATCAATCACTACATTGATGGATTAGATCAAACCCATTGGTTGTGTTCCATTTTGGACTATCAAACTTTACAATGATCACCATTTTTATCAATGCATTTAGATTCTCTTGAGACCAAATCAATGAACCATTTGTGGACCAGATCCATCCACTAACTTCATAACCAACTATTACTGCATTCCACCAATATTAGGATGAGATCAAATCAACAAACCATTGGATAAATAATGTGTTCCACTATGCAGACCAAAACAAACCATAACCACTTTAAATAATAAATAAATGAGTTCAACTAGATTGAATAACTAATGTATCTTTTCCATGACTCGACTCAATTGTTCAATTGACACAATCATAACTCCAACTAGATCAAATAAGCTATCTTTGGAGATTTGATCAATAATTAACTTTGAATAGATCATCATTCCAAAATTCGAACCATGGGTAACATAAACATAATTTTTTTAAAAATAACTGGCCATCACATTTTCCATTTCCATCAAATGACCTGTGCACAATGATAACTTGAGTTGGACTTTACACTTACGATTTATTAGAGTGGAAACAACTTTTAATGCCAGAATATAATGCCAAATTGCTATCACTAAGCTGATCATAACACCTTTCCTATGTAGGTACCAATTTGTTGGGCTCTTAGGATCACTCCATGTGCATATATCATTATTTTGTCTCTTCCATAAATCCAATGTGAATAACTAAAAAATAATTGTGGACAATGGCTATTATGCAAGAGTGCACATCAGTATATGAATTTGGATTGAATCAACACATGCCACATTAAACCACTGCTACTAATAAGACTCAATCAATTTCTTGACTAGATCAAGCATTAGATGCATTCCACTATTGAAGAACGAACCATTATGAATGTTATGACTAGATCAATTGATTAATATTCAGCCTCTTTGATCTTGATTAGAACATATTGAGCTATGTATAGTTGCACACAGAGTTAGAAGAAAGAATTGAAGTAGAGATCATGGATTCATTTCAAGTATCATTTTGAACCACACACACACAAAGTGATTTTATCAATCACAAAGCCATCAGAACACCATTCAAGGACACGATCAATAATATATCAGGACCAGGACAAAACCTTTACATTGAAATATTAAATTAATGAGGAAACATTTATTTTCTTTGAGGAGCTCCCCTTGAGCTCATGCACTTCAATTTATCTCAAACCTTGACGTAATGAGATGCAATATTTATTTTACATGTAGCATCTGACTCATTTGGTTTATCTTGAATCCTTTTCTATTGAATTAAGGTCAAAGATCTACTCCCCTTGAGCATATTATCTTCATGTGTGCTATTGGGTGAGACATTAGATACATGATGTCCTTCTTCAAGTTCCTTTGGAGAACTGCTAGCGCTTGCTCTATGCTCTTTTTTTTTTCTCCAAATTATTTTGCATTTCCTTGGCAGGATGATTTTACACTTTGTATTGAGTTATCTTTCTTATTAGGCTTATTTTCCTTCATATAATGGGTTGCATCTTTCAATTTACTAACTTGAGAGTGAGATATAAATGTTCCATATCTACAATCTAGTGCTTTGCGACCATAGTTGTCACATTTATAACATTTATGCGACCAAGAAAGAGAGGAAAGGACTCATGCCTTCTATTGAAAAATGACCTATTCTTTTAGACCATTGTATTCAAACTTATTTTTACATAATATTTACAATCAATGGACTTATGACCAAAATTATTGCTTGAATAAAAAATCCATGAAAATAATTTGTATATGTAAAAACCTTTTTCCTTTGATTTCTTTGATCTTGAGGAGGAAAAAGTATTGATCAAACCTCTTTGCCTCTTTGTTTTTGGTACTTTCCTTGGTTTTTTTTGTTTTGAATGTAGCTTCCTCAGAACTAGATCTACTATTTTCTAACTTTATTCTTGCAAAATAATCCTTAGCTTCTAGTTCTACACATTGTTTCTTTGTCTTCTTCAAGTGATTTCTAACTCCCTCTTTTAACTCTCCTTTCCTCCTCTAGTTGGGTTTTCAAATTAGAGATTTCTTCCTTAAAATAATACTCCCTTTCTTTAAGTATTTGAAGGAGCCTTTTTAGATATATGTTTCCTGATGAGATCTTTTCTATTTCGGTTAATGCTGAGCTAAAATTAGTTTGATCTTCAACTAATCTATCCTTTTGACATTCAACTACTTTGATACTAGGAAATCAATTCTCATATGGCTGATCACTTTCCTTCCAAGGGATTTTTTTATTATTCTTCTTTCTCTTGTCATTTTATCCACCATTTATATTAGTTCCTTGTTCATGTAGAGCCTACAACCTATCCCAAATATTCTTTGCAGTATTGAGATCCATGACTTCTTCAAGATCATGATTATGAAGATTGTCATAAATTGCACACCTAGCTTGTGCATACCATTGATGAGATATTTTTGAAGGGGGTTATTCACCATAAACATTTATCACTACTTTCCAAACTTCAGATCCACAAGCAAATATTTCTAATTTCACCTTCTCTCTCCATTCTTCAAAATTTGTGGCACTTAGCAGTGGAGAACTTAGATAACCCATGATTCACCCATATCTACCTTCCAACATTAAGACAATCATACACAAGAGACGCAAGTGTTTTTGGTGGAAAATTTTGGTGATTATCGAATAGGACCAAATCAAATAAATTAATGCATTTACTTCTTACTTTGAGTGATCAAACCAAGGATTGATTGTGTTCCATTACTCTTAATGTCCGAACCATAATCTCTCTCAAGGTTGACATCAACGCAAACCAAACAACATTGTTTCCAATAATGGTTATGAAGGTTTGATGTCAATTTATGATCCTTATCCATGACCGTGGCTTTAAGGATGATTATAGTGGTTTGCAAGGCTGATCCAATGAAAATAATGGTTGATTATAGTGGTTTATAAGGATGATCTAATGAATAACCACAACTTATTAGAATGGTTTGAAGAATCAATATTTGTTATAGTGGTTTGTAAACAACGTTGTAAAAGTAAATACATGACATACAAGATCTGGAGTATTGTTTATTTCCATTGAACAATATCATTAGCTTACAATATGGTATATGATTAGCTAGCATTTACAAGAAGTGCACAATCCTAGCTTATATCCAAACCATGAACTATTTGATTAGTATCCATATTGCAATCTAATTCACATGTTCATGTTGCTGGTGCAAAATGTGCTTGAAGCTGTTGCATATTTGGGAGAAGAACTTTCAATTTTCCCTGATTCAAAGAATGGATGCAGATTAAAGCTTTCTATTTGTGTTTGTAGCCCATATGACAGTGGATAATCAATGTCTGCAACCTAGATTGACAGTGGGTAACCAACATCTGTGTCCTGTAGCATGGATAAAGAAAATTCTAGGTCTTGGCTCATCCAATCATTTTTATTGGCTTTAGTTACTTCAAGTTGTTTTAATAATATGAGATCCATTTGTCTTGGCTTGATCTTCAAAGTTGGAAATGAATAGGTAGACCACAAAGAGGAAACATTGGAATTCAAAGAGGCATACTTTCATTTTAGATTCATCCATGGAATATAAATAGTCAATGATCTCTGTATATAAAAAGCTACATTTTTTAATGATAGAGTTGCTAGAGAAATTAATTCTATGAGAACAAGTTCATGAATTGCCTGGAAAAGAGAGAAAGAGGAAGAGGAGCAGAAGTAAAGCGGAATTGAGGAAGAGGAGATGATGAGATAAACAACTAAAAAGAGGACAAAGATAGAGTTCAGAACATAGTCAAATATTAGGTAAACCAACAAAGTAAATATATACTTTTATCAGGGGATTAGTGTCTCCTTTTAGGTAGTAGCCTAAAAAATAGCTGGTTGGAGCATGTAGAAGAGAGAGTGGGTGCTCCTAGCAAGTTGTAGCTTGCAAAATGAAAGAAAAGGTGAAACTTCCTATAGGTATATATCCTACAAAATTGATGTAAAAGACGGAGTGGGTGTGTTAGGCCCCTATACTACTAGTGTAACCCCTTATTGTTATTAGTACAACCCACTTATTATATTGATGTACCCATGTAGTGCCCATATTGTTACTATTGTGCCCCAGAGAAGCCCACTAATGTTATTATTGTGCCCTTACATTATTATTGTTATGTCGGCTCTGATTATGTTATGACCCCTTAGACTCCTATATATAGAAAGGAGGTCTTTTCATTTGTATCATCGAAGAATTCTTCATTTATGTAATGTAAATGAGGTTGCCCCCTCGAAGAGGCTGAATTCTAAGGCATTGATACATCTTTTCTTGAGCTAGTTTCATAACATTTGGTATCAAAGCTTTGGATTCTAGGGTTTTGCTACTCCAAATAGGTCATCATGGAATTTTCGCTATAATTTTTTTTTTTTTTTTCTGCGAGGTTTCAAAAGCTAAAAAAAAAACCCATTTGAGAAGAAATTGCACTGAACCTCAGATCTGAATTTCAGAGCTTTTCACACTATATTTGCGGAGATAGGATCTAAGGAAGTTGGTCTTTTTGTAGACTCCTGAATTACATTCCAAACAGGTGACTTGGGGAAAATCATCATAACTTTCTCTTTGAGCATCGGATTGAAATTTTGTAAGAAGATAAAGAAACAGGATGGACTGTAGTTTCGTTTATAGATCTTTTAGAACCAAAGGTTGAAACAGTGACTCGTGGCACGTCGTACAAGTTCGCTCTATTGAACTAGTCTATAAACAGGTCATCTTGGGAGATTGTGCATAACTCTTTCTTGGAGAATCCAATTTGGATCAGACTAGTGGCATTGGAAAGAGGACACAGAGGGCTACTACAAGTCACAATTTCAGAACTTAAATATCCGAAAGTACAGAGTTACAGTCATTTCAAGATCAAGCTCCTAAAATCAAGAAAAAGCAAGATGAGGAAGTTTGATGAAAGGATCCGGTAAATTGGATACTTCAGATGG
>APFE031271182.1:195150-269938 GCA_000404065.3 Pinus taeda | reverse complement strand
TTGTGCCCCATAGAAACCCACTATTGTTATTCTTGTGCCCTTACATTATTATTGTTATGTCGGTTCTGATTATGTTATGAGCCCTTAGACTCCTATATATAGAAAGGAGGTCTTTTCATTTGTATCATCCAAGAATTGTTCATTTATGTAATGTAAAGGAGGCCCCCTCGAAGAGGCTGAATTCTAAGGCGTTGATCTATCTTTTCTATCTTTTCTTGAGCTGGTTTCATAACAGGGTGCTTGCCTTTACATCACAACAAAAAATCGCAGTTTTCTGCCTTTATTTGTTTCCACTTATATCTAGTGTTTACATGAGTTGAATGAATTTCTTGTGTGTGTGCTTGTGAATTCATGGTTAATTGTTAAACATCTATATAAATATGCTAATAATAAAAGAAAAGATTAATAGGATGTTAAAATAATTCAAAATTGGTCATTTAAAAGACACAATTACTGATTCACCCACTCTCAATAATTTCCTAGTTTTCAATGTTGCCATTAATGACCAACCATATTTAACCATAGTCGATCATTGTCAATCCTCATCACCAATGGCCTATCATGGTTACTTATGGTCAATACTTATTAACCCTTGGTCAATCCTCATCAACCATTGTCAACCATGGTTGACCCTCTTTAACCATCATCATCCATGGTCAACCATAGTCAACAATGGTTAACCATGTGAACCTTAGTTAACCATAGTCAACCATATTTAACCTTAGTTATCCATATGCAACCACAATCAACCATATGTTGACCATACTCAACCATAATCAACGTTAGTTAGCAATAGTAAACCATGGTATGCCATGGACAAATTGGGCAACTATGGTCAACTAAGGTCAAATATGATAAAACCATTTTCAATAATGTTCTATATGGTTGGCATGGTTAAACATGTTCAATCATGGGAAAAATGGTCAAATGTGGTCAATCATAGTCAACATGGGCATCATGGTTAGCCATGGTGAACCACAATCATTTATACGTAAACATTAACAACCTTGATCAACCATGTACACCCATGGTCAATGACATATTATCCATAGTCAACCACAATCATCGTTAGTTAGCAATAGTAAACCATGGTGCGCCATGGACAACTTAGGAAATTGTGATCAACTGAGGTCGAACATTAGTAAAACCATTTTCAATAATTTTCAACCTAGTTGGCATGGTTAAAAATGTTCAACCATGGGAAACATGGTTGAATGTGGTTAATCATAGTCAACATGGGCATCATAGTCAACCTTAGTTAACCACAATTATCTATAGGTAAACATAGACAACTTTGATGAAACATGTACACCCATAGTGAACCTTGTTTAACCAAGATCAATTGTTGTTAAACATGGTTGAACAAGCTTAGACATGGTCATACATGGTCACACATTGTCAAACATTGTCACCCATGTTCAATCATAGATAACCTTAGTTAGGCATTGTCAACCAAGTTCAACCATAATCAACCATGGTCATCTTTGGTTAACTATAGTCAACATTGACAAAGCCATGCTCTTCTTACTCCTCATGGCCAACCATTCTCAAACATGGTCAACCAAGGTCTCCATGGTTAAACATTGTCAACCATGGCCATCCACTATCAACTTGGGCAACCATAATCTACCACAAGAAACTATGGTCAACCATGTCCAATATGTCAAACCATGTTCATCCATGGACATGATGGTTAAACCATGGTCATCATGGCCAACTAGAGTTAGCCATGGTAAACCATCATCCAACCATGGTCAACTATGGTCAACCATTGTTAATCATAATCTATCTTAATCAAGTATGTTGCAAACTGATGGGCAACACTGTTAAACATGGTCAACCATAGTCAACATAGGCATCATGGTTAACCATGGTTAACCACCATAATCTATGGGTAAACACTGACAACCTTGATCAACCATGTACACCCATAGTTAGCCACATGTTTACCATAGTCAAACATGTTTGACAAAGCTCAATTATGGTCAAACATGGTAAAAGAACTCATTCATGGCCATACAGGGTTAAACATTGTCAAACATTGTCACTCATTATCACCCATGTTCAACCATAGGTTTAGTTAGACATAGTCAACCATGATCAGCCACGGTAATCATTGGTCAATCATAGTCAACAAAAAGTCATGCTCTAAAAGAACTCTTCCATTGTCATACATGGTTAACCATTGTCAAACATTGTCACTCATTATCACCCATGTCACCCATGTTCAACTATCAGGAACCTTAGCCATAGTCAACCATGGTCAACTATGATCAACCACAATCATCTTTGGTTAACTATAGTCAACAACAAGCCATGCTCTTCACACTCCTCATGGATGGTCAAACATGGTCAACCAAGGTCTCTAGTTGAACATGGTCAACTATGGCCATCCATTGTCAACATGGGCAACCATAATCTATCATTGAAAACCGTGTTCAAAACCATCATCAACCGTGATCAAACATGGGCAACCGTGTTCAAAACCATCATCAACCGTGATCAAACATGGACAACCATGGTCAACTATGGTAATCCATTGTCATTCATAATCTAACATAGTTAAGTATAGTTTTATGTGGACAAGCATGATCATCCATAATCAACTATGTGTTGACCCTAAAAAAGATCCTTAACCATATCTTGAACAAATTAGCTATAGTCAACAATTATCTACTAATCTTCCCCATGTACAAGGACTATCAACTATCACAACTATATTATTAACTATAGTTGATATACCCACTGCAATTTCCCCTTTTACATATGAATACACTTATGAAAATGATGTTGATTGGCATTTATCAACTGCATATAATAATATAATATAATTATTGTAACTTATACATCAATTAAAAATATCCACAAACCTAGTCATTATGCTAATTAATTTCCTTGTGTGATTTTGGGAAAAAATGGATATATAAAGAAATAAACATAAATATATTTAAACAGTTTAAAAATTAAAAATAGATGCCTCAATTGGTATTATATATACTCGCGAAAAATACATTTAAAGATATATGAAAAATTCCTTCATTTTTTCTCACACTTTAAAAAAATATCAGAACGTAAATGGTAACTATGGCTGTCCTTACTAAGATGTTTATTAATTCAGATAACACACATTTTAATTTTTTGATACCTTAAAAGGTGAAAATGTTTATTTGCATTTTTTTAAGGCTGTTAATGGAAATGGTACTCCTGTTAATGGAAAAGGAGTTGTCTATAATGCGACTTTTTGGAGATTCCGGTGACGGAATCCGGCGGAAGAAATGAGGGTTAATCTTAATTTTTAGCAGTTAAAATGGTTTTTTAACTGCATATTTGGATTCAGCGCCCTGAAAAACCCCTGGGAACCATCGATTGTGCAGAAACTAGCTATCAAACTTGGGATTCCAATGAATTGTTGCCGGATTTTGACCGGAAAAATCCGCCAGAAAGACTTTCAAAAAGTCGCGTTATAGACTACTGCAATGGAAAATGGTACTCCGTTTTATACATTGAGCAGCCACCCATGAGATCTCGACGTCTAACCTCCAATTTAATTTTAGAGTACAAAATTGTCTTTATGCCATACTTATTGTACAGACAAGTCTTAATTTCACTAACCATCATGATGAGGCGGCATTAATCTGAAACTTCTCACAACCATATTTATTACTCTGAAATTGTCTTTATGTATAGACAAGTCTTTTTTCTACACGTTGTTGCTGGCAAATGCACAACAAAGTCTTTGACGCGTTAGTTCCTTCATGGTTGACCTTATAGGCCCATCTAGTGAGATCGGTAGAAGCCAAGGCACTTATAAACATTGTCACCACATGCAAGCCTCAGAACATTAACCGCCCAATGTTCAAATTTGAACACTTCACAACCCTTCGTAAGCCCTCTAGCATGTTATAGAAGTGCTTACCCAAATTTACTAGTGAAAAGAAATTTAAATTTTGATTTTTACAGGTTTTTTTGAAAATGTAAATAATATTATAAAATGTCCTATCAAGGGCTGTCTGTCCATAGGACATTTCAAAAAATTATAGTTTTATGTAATACTCTAAAGTCTGCAGGAGCTGCAGAAGGTTCTGGAACATTCAAGAAAGTGCAATGGGACATAATGGACGTTGTTCATCCATTCTGAGGCCATGAGTCATAATGGAAACACTAATAGAGTTAGCAGTCATGATATGAGGTTTATGTTCGCATTTGTTGATAACATAGGTTTATTTTCGCATTCATTGATAATAGGGGAGAAGTAGCTAGTAGCTATATATTGGTATCCGTGAACAGGACATATTTTGAAGGTATCAAAGATTTAGAAGAAACAAATGACAAAAGACATAAATAACGATGATTGGGGTAGATTATTCTGAGCATGTGAATCTTCCCTGCATTGATTTTTCCAATCCCAACCTTACGGCGAGTGCAACACAAGTTCGCAAGGTATTTTTAACTCTCAGTTTTAATTTCCAACCTTCATTTCCCTAGCCTTCCATTCAGTTCATTGATTTAGGTGGAATCGATTAAAATTATTATGTGTAGAATGGTTGTTTGATCTTTATATAGTCATGTGTAGACTCTCGATTTTTTTTTATATCATCCATCATGTCATCAATGAAGATTCTTTGGACTAAGTCTTTGAGCAAAGTCAATGGCTTTTTGCCCTTCCTGAGGAGGAAACTACAAAATTTCTACGGAATGAAAACCATCAAGGTTACACTCTGTATCAAGCAGAATCTCTTAATCTTTCTATTCAACCCAAAGGTTTGATATGGATTTGTGTCTCCTTATATTTACTTCTTCTTGTAATTACATGTTGCAATCAATTGAAGTATTTCACTTCATATTTTTTCATATATTCGTTTTTCCACGGTATTGGAAGGGGAGTTACGAAGCTTCTGAAGCGTCGATAAAGGAAAGCGATTTCACAGTCCCAATCAATGGCCTTCAATAGGTATGCAGTTCAGCATTTGAAACGATATTTTTCATACTTGTCCAACACTTAAAAATATATTAAAGTGATAGTATTGACATTTTTACATCATAACCACATACTACATTTTCTGTGGTATCTCCATTTTCCTTCCTTAATTTGTAAAATTTTATTCTTTGTTGTCAACCCACCATTAACACAAAATTGTTCAATTATGAGTTACCCATTCTTAAACAAAAAAAAAATGACCAACCAAGCCGTACACCAACAACGCTGTAGAATTGTGTTACATATTACAATATTTCCCTATTAGATATGGAAAACTCTCCTTTTAATTACATAAATTTTTGAATCTATAGAGCTTGAAGTTTTTAATGGAGATGAAAGTCCATTGATAGTGTTCTTTGATTGAGTGATATTAAGAGAAAAGTTCAATTCCCTTGGTTGTTGAAGGTAAATATATTTTTTTTTGGTTTGCTTTAAATTGTTTCAAGCTGAACAAAACAGAGAGTATAAATTAGAAACAAATGAAAACTAAAAAACTATTTCCATTGTGCAAATAGGTTTATATTTTCAATGATGTAAACTCAAATACTTTTGAAGATCATCTCATGAATAAAAGAAACATATGTTTACATTTATTTAATAGAATTTGAGAAAAATGTTTTCCTATTTACTAAATTCTATTGAGATTTTATAGTGTTTTAATGTAGCCACTTTTAAAATTTTAAAGATTTAGAAGGACACCATTTCATTTTGGCATTTTTTTTTATAAAGATTTTATTTAATATACACTTGTTACGAGTAGAGCGAGCTGCTCCTGCGGTGTTTGTGCTAGGCGTAGTTCTTCTCTGCGCCTAAAAATAAAGATATAGAGACATCAAGCATGAGACATCAGACATGAGATGGAGGAAGGGATGGGTTCCTCCTCATGGTTATTTGGTTCTTGAGAGGCTTGGCCACTAGGCTTATCAATGTCCTCTGCGAGGATTGTCTCCTATTTTTTGTCACCTCATTAGATGGTGATTATAGTATTACATGGTTTATCTTTCCAAGGTGCCAATCCAATTTATTTGGCTTGAACAATGGTTATCGCATGTGGGTTCTTGTGGAATTGTTGAAAGGGGATAATAGACACAAACTGGTTTCAGATGCTAGAGCAGCTATGTTATTTTCTCTAAGATATTACCTTTGTTCTGGGTTGGTTGCAAATTGACGATATAAAATATTTTTCTTCCTTTCTCTGCCTCTATTCTATCTTGTTTTGAATATCTGATTTTAATTTATGGTCTTACATTCTATAATTCTACTGTGCACTTTGTCACTCTCCTTACATATGTGTCTTGCGAAGATTATATGCCTTCTGTCTCTAAATCCTCTTCCAACTCTTGGTTTAGGACCCTCGCTATAGATAGACCGGGATTGCTACTTAGCTTCCTTGCTCTTATTAGAGCCTGTTGGCCATGTTTATGTTTCATCTCCAGACCTTGCAAGAATTTTAGTTTTAGAATTTGTAATATCTAGTTTTCTTGCTTGGGTTGCTAATGTTGTTGCTGTAGCTAGATCTCTGCTAACCTCACATTCGCCTTCGGCTTTGGTTCTTGGTCAGACTCATCTTGATTTGAAATTGATCGAAGACAAACAATAAGGTATTACAGACTCATGTGCATGGATGTGTCTATGTTATTTTATGTAAAAGATCGATATGATTGCGAAATACACAGACACTGAAGCAGTTAAAGAAACCACAACATGCAAACATATAAACACAACAAGTTTAATAAGGAGTTCACCCAATACTCCTGGGCTATGTATTCTGGTCCAACCTTCAGTGGTGGCCTCTCTATTATGTTTTCAAAGCAGAGTTTTTACAACACTGAGCTCAATTTGAGTCTCACTCAATAGATATAAATCAGCAAGACTGAACTTGGATCCCCCAAATCTTTGGAGTACATAGACTCTCCTTACTAAATTTTGACCTCTATTGGTCACAATGGTATGAGTCCAATCTGAGACTCAATACATGATAGGCATATACAAAGGAGCTCACTTGAACCTCTCAAGCCCTTTCTAGAGTATACAGACTCTCTGTCTCTGCCTCTGTCTCTGTCTTGATGTTGCCTTCGCTCTTACAGGCCAGCTCAACTTCTTCGCTGTTCTCTGCTCTTAGTTTTCTCAACTCACTTACTATTTTACTGCCTCCTTCTCTCTCTGTCAGTTCGTGTCTTTAAAGCCAATTTGCTTTCTGACTATTTGTTTCCACTTCCCGGCTTTCTGGTTCTCCTGCCTCTGTCCATTTGAATTCCTCTGTTCTGTGTCATCATCACTATGTAATGCCTCATAGGGAGGTGGCCACCTGTTTCATAATGAACTGAGTGTTGGTTCTCTTGGAAATGTTTGAATGGTCGTTAGTTCCCTTTGCTCCAAGATTTCCCTCGAAACACGAATCTTTGCCAACTTATCTTCCATGCCGGACTTCAAACCTTATACAATTTGGCTTGTTTACCCCGTTGAATCCGGTCATCCATCAGATTGCATTTCCACCATCGATTTGGAGCCTCCAGATCCTACGGTCTCCGTCCATATCGGGCGGGTAAGTAGCATGACGTTTACCCGTCCAATGTGAGTGGTTTTATCTCTCTTCCACCAGACATATGGCACCTAGTGTGTGGCATCGAGCGGGACTCAGTTGAAACTGCTTACCACTCGAAGCCCTTCTGATATCCTACCGGTTTTCATGTGGGACTCGCCTCTGACGGAATAGGCACGACATCCGTACGGTTTTATGACTTTTCGATTTCGGGTCGCTCGGGGCTTTTCCTTCACTGAGGGGTTTGCCTGGCGATATGCGATTAGCGACTTGTCACTAATCGCATATCGGAAACCTCCCCCGTTTCTCAAAAAGACCTCCTGTGTTGCCAATTCATGACAACGCTCGTTACCATGGGCCAACGGTCTGCGCGCTTGACCGAGGGTCCTCGTTGCTCCACACTGCTCACAAATTACAACTGTTTCGAAGATATTTCTGATAAGCTAGACCTTTGTAAGTCTTTGAAACTTTGGCATGAATTTTTCAGAGTTATGAAAACTTAGAGAGTGTTTTAGGATCCCATTCGGATCACGACCTTCCCACTGGAAAAGCTTTTGGACCACCAAAAGTTGTTTTTTAAGCATCCATCAAGTGAGGGTATAGATTCCTCGCTTGCCCAATTTCTATCCATTTCGCATTGCTAGGTTTTGAACCTTTGAGTCCAATCCTAAGGTACTCAACATCCCCTCTGCATGTGGTTCTCACCTTCCTATCCAGAACTATATCTTCCTGCAATTCATTAAGATATTTAGGCAACCGATCATCAATAGAAGGCAATTGACTCTGCTCTTCGGGATCTTCAATAAATGAAGGTTCAAATAGTCCCAAGCTATTTGCATTGACAACTGAGTAGATGTGCATGTAAGATGGTAAATCAAGGCGAAAAGCATTCTCACCAATTTTCTCAAGTATCTTGAAAGGTCCATAGCTTATTGGCTTCAGCTTCTTACCTTCACCTTGCATTCTGTCTTTGTTGATATACAGCCAGACTTGATTACCAACTTGGAAACTATGCTCCATCCGATGCTTATCATGCCTTGCCTTGTACTTGGCTTGGCTCTTTTCCAGCTGTTCCTGTACTGCCTGGTGAATCTCTTGGATTTGTTCGATGAACTTGGTTGCCTTGTCCACATCACTATGTCCATCAACCGCTACGTCTTTACCAAAGACAAAATCCAAGGGCGACCTTGGTGTGAAACCATAACAAGTATCAAAAGGAGATCTCTATGTAGAAGAATGTTTAGCTCGGTTGTAAGCATGTTGCACATAACATAAATGTTCATCCCAAAGCTTGGGATGCTTACTGCAATAGCCTCTGAGCAATTGGATCACTGTCATGTTGACCACTTTGGCTATCTGTTTGTGGATGAAAAGTTGTGCTCTTCTTCAGTCTGGTGTCATCAATTCCCACAAACTTGACCAAAATTTCCCAACAAATCGGGTATCTCGATTAGATATAATGGAAGTGGGTAATCCAAAATGAATCCATACATGCTGAAAGAACAACTTTGCAATTTGTTTAGCTGTAATCTGTTTGTTACAAGGTATTAGAATACACATTTTGCTGAACCTATCCACAACAACATATAAATAGTCATGACCTTTTCTATATTTAGGCAGTCCCCCAACAAATTCCATGGAAACACTTTCCCAAGCATGAGAAGGAACTAGTAGTGTAGTGTACAAGCCTAGTTTTCTATTGTTGGGCTTGCTTTTAACACACATGGTACACCATCTTACATATCTGGAAACTGTCTCATTCATTTTTGGTCAATAACAAAATCTTTGCAGCTGTGCAACTGTTTTACTTACACAAAAGTGACCTGATATTAGAGAAGTGAGTGTTTCTCGAACTATCTTTACTCTTTCAGTTTGTGGAATGCATAACTTTCCAAAATGATACAAGAGTTGGTCCTTAACATGATAATCCAATTCTTCTACTTGTTTGCTGCGACTTAAAGTTGCATATACATCCTTAAAATCTATATCTTGAGCATAATGTTCAATGTAGCTTTCATGCAATACTGAATTATGCTTAAGTATAGTAGATGCATTTATGATTGGTCTGGACAACATATCTGCAACTTTATTGTGTATGCCATTTTTATATCTGATGACAAGATGAAACTGTTGTAGAAAACCCATCCACCTATAGTGTCTCGATTGCTGCAACTTAGTTTGGGAGTGTAAATATTGAAGTGGTTGATGATCAATATGTATAACTGTCTCTTTACCCATTAAATAATGTGTCCACTTTTTCACACTCTGTACTAATGCATACAATTCCTTATCATATGTGGGATAATTAACTACTATAGAATTAAATGTCTCAGAATGATAACATATGGGTTTACTGTCTTGCATCAGCACTGCTCCCATGGCATAGTCACTGGCATCTGTTTCAATCTCAAATGGTCTTTGAAGATCGGGTAGTGCTACTACTGGTGCTATACTAATCTTTTCTTGTAAGGTGTTGAAGGCTTTCTGCTATTTTCCTCCCCACTGAAACACCTTGTTCAATCTGGATAAATCATGTAAGGGAGCTGCAATCAAGGAAAAGTTAGCAATAAAATTTATCCAATACTGTGCTGCTCCTAAGAAGCTTATAACTTCTGTAGCAGATTTGGGTTTAGGCCAGTTTACAATGATTGCAACCTTACAAGGATCTATCTTCAATTCACCACCCCCTACAATATGACCCAAATAATTCAAAGATGTTTTGCCAAATTCACATTTTGAGAGCTTAACATAGAGATTTTCTCTTTTCAAAACATCTAGAGTCTGCTTGACATGCTTCAAATGTTCTTCCCATGTTTTACTAAATATAACAATGTCATCTAAATATACAATGACAAAATCATGAATAAAAGGCCTGAGTACATCATTCGTTACTCTTATGAAAGTAGCAGGAGCATTAGTTAAGCCAAAAGGCATAACTAACCACTCATACAATCCCTGCTTTGTTTTGAAAGCAGTCTTCCATGCATCTTGTTATAACTTTGACCTGATGGTAGCCACTATGCAAGTCCAACTTGGAAAAATAAACAACTTCTTTTAACTGATCTAATATATCATCTATGGAAGGAAGGGGATAACAATTTTTGATCGTTATCTTATTCAGTGCTTGGTAGTCAATGCACATTCTCCATAAGCCATCTTTATTTCTCACCAAGACAATAGGAGATCCACATGGTGATGTGCTAGGTCTTATGAACCCTTTCTCAAGCAACTCCTATACCTGCTTCTTGATTTATGCATTCTCTAAAGTGGACAACCTTTTATACCTATGGCTGCGATTGTTGTTTCATCTCCTGAGTCTAACCCCAAATCCTTTTGAATAGCTATAGCAATCTTCTTCTTTTTGCCATCGAACTTCTTGGGTCTCAGCTCCAGATGCAGAATCTAGTAGTGTTCATCATCATGTCCGTCCATCTTGCAGTGAGTGCATGAAGACTTGGTCTTTTGCACAACATTTGTCTTCCTCTCTTTCCATTTTTGTTTTCTATTTTCCTTGCTTTTGCTTGCAGTGGGCTTTGATGATCCCCCAACTTCTGGGTTCACATACTTGCCTCTAACCTCTAGATGTGTAGCCTGGACAGATACCTCATCTATGCTAGTGGGATTAAACATGAGAATGGTGTGCTTTAAATAGCTGTGTAGACCACCTATATACTTCAGCAAAGTTTCAAGTGAGTCTAAATTCCTAGAATCAAATCTCTTTTCCTAAATTCTTGAGTGTAGCCTTGTACACTATGCCTTTTTAATTGGCGAAGAGTTTGCCAGCTCATCATGGTTTGCTGCATATAAGCTAGTGGATAGAATTGTTGAAAAATGGGCAACAAGAAATGCTAAATTTAGAAAGTGCTAAAAATAGATTTGCTAAAAATAGCATGTCTAAAAATCGCAGTTTGGCCAATGAGCATTTTGGCCACCTTGGGTGAGAGGTGAAATTGCTAAAAATAGAAACTTCTAAAAATAACATTTTTGGGTCCCTTCCTATTTTGTAATATTCCTAATTAGCCATGGCTAATTGGAATATTCGATTTTGTTCAATTTTTTCCCTCTATAGTTATTTGTAAATAAGAAAAGTGAGGACGGTGGACATAACTCACTTTTAGAATAAAAAGTCACTTCCTCGTAGCACAACGTTGTGACTTAGAGGGGGGCCAAGGGGGCCAAAGGGGGACGCAGAAATGGAGCCCACACAGACACATGGAGGGACTCCACAGGAGGGAAGAAACACGTGGCAAGAGAGGAATCACGCAGGAGGAGGTGAGCCTTGGGATTGAGAGAGGAAAAGGCTATAAAGGAGAGAGAAGCCCCCTCATTTTGATCATTCTGGTTATGAGCATTTGTGATAGTCATTTCGACTTAGAGTACGCTAGCTGTTTAGCTAGTCCGCAACACTGTTTAGTGCATTGAGTGTCTCCATTCGAAGATATCACCCTTAGCCCCGGGGCACTTCAAGTGCCTGCTCGGGCAAGGCATTTAAATTGGCATTCCAATAGTAGTTTCATCAGCATTTCAACAACAGTTTCATCAGCGTCTTTGAGGAACTGCGCAGAACCCCAAGGGGGTGATTTTTGGAGGTTGGCCATTTCAGAAAAGATTTCTGGGGTTTTCTGTGTTTCTTGAGTAGAGTCTTATTCCAGAGTTTTAGCCTTTTCTGAGGAGGGGATCAGCCCCAAATCCTCATTCGATTTCCAGCAGCAGCAGCAGCACGACAATTTTCTAGCAGTTGGGATGCAGATCAGTGTGAGGCCATTCCTTTGTTATTCTGAGTGTATTTCTTCACTTGCCTTGTGGAAGTCGAGGTGGCATCCTTCTGATCACCTCTGTACTCATTCCTTTACTTAGTATAATAAAATGGCTTAGCATTTCTCGCTGCATTTCATGTGTATCTGTTTATATTTCATATGTTCATTATTGTTGCTGCACTACTATTATATCTTTGTCATTATATCTCTGTGATTTTCTCGGCTACTATACCACTTGTGCGTTTTCCTGGTTGATATTTTGCTAGGGTTTGAGGAATATTCCGGGTTAGGGATATTACAGTGGTATCATAGCATAGATCTAGCTTAGCCTGTGGAGCTAGCAATCTATGACACCGAGGGAAAAACCCTATATTTGTTACAGAGGTCAGAGATACAGAGACACTGGGCGTAGGTTGGAGAACACTTACAAAGAGGGAGACTGTGTTCCAGTGGTGGACGCAGAACAGGAGGAGCCTGTGGTGGACGCGAAGCAGGAGGATCTGATGGTAGATGATGGTGGGAAGAGATTTGTGAATATGCTCCTCAAATCCATGCAGGATCTATCGAGGCAAATTGAGGTGATGGGGCAAATATTCACGACAGTAGAGGCCAGACAGTGTGAGAGCCCACGGGTTTTTCAGGTTGGTGAGGGATCGAGCACATCCCACCATTTTCCAGAGCGGCGTGATATTGCGCAGCAGGTGACCTCACATGCCCCTACATGCTCTACCATGCCCACTTTCTTAGGAGCTGACACGAGGGCCGTAGCCCAACAGGAGGCTAAGCCCAGACATATGGGCGATTATTTTGCAGAGTACCAGGCCTATGGGCAGGAGTTCAAGGAAGCCCTCTCATTCAAAGATTTTGTTCAGCTCCAGCGGGATAGTACACCCTGCGACCATCACAGAGGGTACCGGCATTACCATGATGGTGACACCCACCGTGCAGTGAGTAGATTCCACTTGCCTATGTTTGATGGTTCATCAAACAGTTCGGCAAAGTCTTGGGTGGAGAAGCTGGACATTTATTTCCAGCTTAACCAGATGTCAGAGACAAAGGCCATCAAGGTAGCAACATTGCATTTGGATGGTGAGGCCCAGGATTGGTGGTTTCATGGGATGGTTTCACTAGGGCATTCCATAGTGACGACATATGCCGAGTTTACTAGGAGACTAATGGAGCAATTTGATCGCAAGGATCCAGAGCAACATTTTGTTGAGCTGACAAGGCTCAAACAGATAAGGAGCCCAGAGACCTACATTGCAGATTTTTTGAGGGTCTCTGTGATGGTGCTAGACCTATCCATGGCACGAAGGGTCTATATATATGTTGAGGGGTTAGTAGAGCCACTTCGGGGTTTAGTCTGATCCACTAGACTAGCCACACTCTAGGACGCTATCAGCAAGACCCGGTACTTACAGGATGTCTTACCCAAGACCTAGACACCTTACCCCCAGAGACAAACTTTCCAGTATAAGGGGAAGGATGTGAGAATTCCACCTCCAAAGGGGAATCCAGGACGAGTACAGCTTGACGATGATGCCAGGAGGGAGCTGAAGAAGAAGCGGTTGTGCTTCACTTGTTAGGAGCCATGGGCACCAGGACATAGATGTGTTGCTGGTAAATCACATTTTATTGAGGTCTTCTCCGAGAGAAGTGGAGAGGAGGATGACGAGGATGATGTGGAGGTAGGAGATAGCCATGTCGTATAGAGTCCTTTGCCACCACCACCGCCAGCAGCAGGTGGTGCATCTTTTGCACCCATCGGAGGTGCCCTTGTAGCATTAAGTATCTAACGCTACGCATATGTGGGATAGTACGTGGCCAGAGAGTATCAGTTTTGGCTGACAGTGGGGCGACCCACAACTTCATCGATGCCCAGATGGTTGATCGGAGAGGTATACAAACAGAGAGCTTCGATGGGTTTTCAGTCTTAGTCCCAGGAGATCAGACCATGACGTGTGCTCGTTATGTTCCAGAGCTTTCAGTGACGATGGGCACCTACACATTGGCTGACCACTTTTTCGTGGTTGATATTCTGGACACCAACATGATACTAGGTGTTCAGTGGCTTATCACTCTAGGGAAGGTCACGACAGATTGGAAGACCCAGGAGATGGAGTGGGATGATGAGAAGACAGGGAGGCATGAGAAGATATGGGGATAACACACATATCCACCTCAGACTATTTTGGCTCATCAGATGGAGGCAGTCTTCTGAAAGGGAGACATAGTGTGGGCAGTGGAGCTACGTGCATCAGAGGCAAGGACTATAGGGCAGACAGTACACCTAGAGATACAGTTTATCCTTGATCGGTATGCCATAGTGTTTGGGGAGATTCCACCAAGACAACCACCAGATCGAGGGTTTGAGCACACCATCGAGCTTGAGCAGGGCATACAGGTCGTGATTACCATCCCCTATAGGCACCCCAAGGCCTATCAGGATGAGATTGAGCGGGCTATCCAGGAGTTGTTGGCTCTTGGGCATATCCGACCGAGCACGAGTCCTTTTGCTTCTTCTGTGGTGTTAGTGAAGAAGAAGGATGGTACATTGAGGATGTGCATTGACTACAGGGCCCTGAACAAGAAGACCCTGAAGAACAGGTACCCCATACCCAGGATCGATGAGTTGATGGACGAGTTGAGAGGGGCACATTACTTCTCAAAGATTGATTTGAGATCTGGGTACCATCAGATTCGCGTGAGGGAGCAGGACATTCCCAAGACCTCATTTAGGTGTCACTATGGGCACTTTGATTTCTTGGTGATGCATTTTGGGCTAACCAACGCCCCCGCTACATTTCAGTCCTGAATGAATCACATCTTCCGTAGTCACTTGAGGAAGTTTGTGTTGGTATTCTTCGATGATATTCTCATTTACAATAGGACTTGGGAGGAGCATCTCCAACACATTGAGACAATATTGCGTATCTTATAGGAGCAGCAGTTCTATTCCAAACTCTCCAAGTGTGAGTTTGGGTTGACGGAGATGTTGTATCTGGGACACATCATAGGGGTGGATGGAGTGAGGGTCCATATGGAGAAGATCAGGGACATCAGAGAATGGCCAGAGCCGAGAAACATGACGGAACTTCGAGGATTCATTGGCATTTGTACTTACTACCAGAAGTTTTTCAAAGGTTTCCCATAGCTTGTTGCACCCCTGACAGATTTGACGAGGAAGGGGCTTTCAGTTGGTCAAATATAGCGCAATGAGCCTTTGATAGGCTCAAGGAGGTTATGAGCAGCTGCATAGTGCTTGCATTGCCAGATTTCACACAGCCATTTGTTTTGGAGTGTGGGGAGGGGATCAGTGTAGTATTGATGCAGGGAGGTCACCCTATAGCCTTTGAGAGCCGGAAGCTCCTTCCGCACGAGAGGTTGTATTCTATATATGACAAGGAGATGTTGGCCATCATGCATGCATTGGCTAAGTACTAGCAATATTTGGTGGGTAACAAGTTCAGGGTGAGGACTGATCACAATAGCCTCAAGTTCTTTTTGGAGCAGAAGTAGCTACACGAGAAGCAGAAGAAGTGGATCAGTAAGATCCAATCATATGACTTTGACATTGAGTATGTCAAGGGTAAGAACAACGTGGTAGCAAATTCCCTTTCACGTAGACCAACCATGTTGCCTCTTATGAGCTTGGATACAGACTGGAGGGCTCGACTCTTAGTAGAGTACTCCAAGGACAAGTTTGCATGTGAGGTCCTGGATGGGCAGGTGGCAGATGACAAGTACAGGGTGGTCGATGAGATCATCTATTACAGGGACCGAATCTTCTTGACTGAGGAGTCTTAGCTCAAGAAGAAGATACTCTAGGCATCACATGTTTTAGCTTTGGCAGGACATCAGGGGTTTACCAAAACCTACAGGGCCATTAGAGAGAGGTTCTCATGGAAGGGCCTTAAGGAGGACGTACTCCAGCACATCCGGGAGTGCGGTGTTTTCCAGAGGAACAAGGGAGAGATAAGCCATCCCGCGGGTTTATTGCAGCCTCTTCCCATTCCAGAGGGGAAATGGGAGAGTATTTCGATGGACTTCATCATAGGGTTGCCCATGGTACAGGGCGAGGATTGTATCTTTGTAATCGTTGATCGACTAACAAAGTACACACATTTTTTTTCCATATCCGCACACTATACAACAACACAAGTGGCCAAGCTATTCTTCATAAAGATTTTCAAGCTACATGGTATTCCTAAGACCATTGTCAGTGATAGGGACAACCGTTTCATGGGTGGGTTTTGGCAGGAGATTTTCTGGTTGGTGGGGACATAATTGACACCGAGTACCAGTTATCACCCACAGATGGATGGGCAGACAGAGATAGTTAACAAGTGGCTGGAGGGCTACTTGTGTAACTATGTCAGTGGGCAGCAGTGAGCATGGCTGAAGTGGCTGCATCTGGGGAAGTATTGCTACAATACTTCACATCACTTGTCCATTGCTATGTCACAATTCTATGCCTTATATGGGTATCATCCTTTATCTTTTGCTGACATGATGTTTGGTGATAGCAAGGCTCCTAGAGCCAAGATTTGGATCCAAGAGAGTCAGGATATCCTTCGAGCTCTCAAGGATAACATGGCTACAACGTAGAACCAACATAAGCTGTATGCCAACAGGGGTCGGGTGGAGAGACAGTTCGAGGTAGGGGACATGGTCTACCTATGATTATAGCCATACTGACAGTTGTCATTGAAGCAGAAGGGGGCTAAGAAGCTCAAGCCCTGCTTTTATGGGCCATACAGGGTGATACGCAGGATTGGATAGGTTGCATATGAGTTGGAGCTGCCCCACGACATCAAGATTCATAACGTTTTTCATGTATCATGCCTGAAAAGGGCATTGGGGCAGCAGGTGACAGTGACAGATGAGCTACCATCCATGGATGATGAGGGGCATTTGGTATTGCAGCCGAAGGCTATCATTGATACCAGGGAGAGGCAGTTGCGGAGCAGGATGGTTCGGGAATTCTTGCTTAGGTGGAAGAATTTGCCGGATGAGGATGCCACTTGGGAGAGTGAGAAGATCTTGCAGTATCCATCACTTCAGTTGCTTGAGGACAAGCAACATTTTGCCAGGGGAGACTGTAATATTCCTAATTAGCCATGGCTAATTGGAATATTCAATTTTGTTCAATTTTTTCCTTCTATAGTTATTTGTAAATAAAAAAAGTGAGGATGGGGGACATAACTCACTTTTAGAATAAAAAGTCACTTCCTAGTAGCACAACATTGTGACTTAGAGGGGAGCCAAGGGGGCCAAAGGGGGACGTAGAAATGGAGCCCACATAGACACATGGAGGGACTGCGCAGGAGGGAAGAAACACGTGGCAAGAGAGGAATCACGCAGGAGGAGGTGAGCCTTGGGATTGAGAGAGGCAAAGGCTATAAAGGAGAGAGGAGCCCCCTCATTTTGATCATTCCGATTATGAGCATTTGTGATAGTCATTTCAACTTAGAGCACGCTGGCTGTTTAGCTAGTCTCCAACACTGTTTAGTGCATTGAGTGTCTCTGTTCGGAGATCTCACCCTTAGCCCCGGGGGACTTCAAGTGCCTGCTTGGGCAAGGTATTTCCATTGGCATTCCAGTAGTAGTTTCATCAGCATTTCAACAGTAGTTTCATCAGCGTCTTTGAGGAACTGCGCAGAACTCCAAGGGGTGATTTTTGGGGGTTGGCCATTTCAGAAAAGCTTTTTGGGTTTCTTGAGTAGAGTCCGATTCTAGAGTTTTAGCCTTTTCTGAGGAGGAGAGTAGCCCCAAATCCTCATTCGATTTCCAACAGCAGCGGTAGCATGACAATTTTCCAGCAGCTCGGACACAGATCAGCGTGAGGCCATTCCTTTGTTATTCTGTGTGTATTTCTTCACTTGCCTTGTGCAAGTCGAGGTGTCATCCTTCTGATCACCTCTGTATTCATTCCTTTACTCAGTATAAGAAAGATAGGGTCGAAGAGAAAGGGTGAGGTTCTGATCTGAAAGGGAAGTGTAAGTTCCGATCCTAAGGTACCCGCAGGGTATAGGTTTAGTTATTTATATCTTAGATTATTGAACCAATGTACAAGGACCCTACCAGGGTATCAGTCTTACTACCCGCCAGGGGAGATGGCTTAACATTTCTCGCTGCATTTCATGTGTATCTGTTTATATTTCATACGTTCATTATTGTTGCTACACTACTATTATATCTCTGTCATTATATCTCTGTGATTTTCTTGGCTACTATACCACTTGTGCATTTTCCTGGTTGATATTTTGCTAGGGTTTGAGGAATATTCCGGGTTAGGGATATTACATATTTTTAGTAGTCCGTGGTCTAACTATAGGAAGTAAAAACGAATTTGGTCTTAACAACAGTTTAAAATATTAATTAATTAATCTCCATGAGTTAATTAGTTATGGAAAATTAAACTAGAAGTCTTTGTGAGATCATGCAATTATTTTCTCTCTTGATTTAGGAATTTATCCCTTGATTAAAGGAGAAAAGGTTTAGTTCTATATTGAGAGGATCAATTGACTTAGTTTAACTTAGTCAAGTCCAATTAGATTATTTTAACAAGTTGTTAAAATAATGAGATATAGTTTGTTAATGCTTGCATGAATGTGACAACTATTATTTTCAGATAACTGAGTATTCTCTCATGGATAATTGATGCATGTTAGTTCAGACAGAGACCCAATTGAGTTCAGATAGTGGGACAGTGTACTATCAGTTGCTAGGATATTTTAGGTAAGTATTCCTTCCATGGAAAATGATTTATTTCCAAGAGAATTATGTGATATAGGAGATTGGAGGACTTGTGGCCTATATATTGAGGCCTAGGCAGTCTATGATCTTCATCTTCTGATTGTAGAAAGAGCAGGATAGCTCTTGAGCTAATTCTTTTTGTAAACTGAAGTGGATTTCCACTTGATTGATAATACAGTGTTGGGGTTTTATGCTGGTGCTTTCCCCAGTGATATATCTTGTGTTATGGTTGATTATTTATCTTACTCAGTTATATCTATTTATGCTTGATGTTGCTCATGAAATCGATTATGCTTCCGCTTAATATTTTGTAGAACTAGATCAAGTATTATGCTTTAGTACATTGCATATATCAATTTGATCTACAAGTGAAATTTCTACAAGAATTGCTTTTTAATTGCAGAAACAGATTCACTCCAGACAGAAAGAATTTTACCATGCTTCTTCATGTCAGTTTGGGTCCTGCCTTCCCACCATATCAAGGCAGTGCCTCCAAGGTGTAGGCTGGCTAGCTAAATCTTACTCTTGTCTGAGTCAATGCTCTGCACCTTGCAATACACATCAATATATCTAATCCAATTATCTAGTTTCTCTACATTCAACTCTCCATCATATATTGGCAAATCAAATTTAACATCTAATTTAATCAAAGATGTTTTCTTTTTATTTTCAGAGCTATTAGGAGGCGTGGGCAACTTTTCTTCTTTCCCTTTTCCTTTAGAATGGTCATGGAGGAAAGATTCTTCTACTCCTTTATTTGGTTTCGAGTTTGCTAAATCTTCTTCTCTACCTTTCTTAAATGCTCTATACATTTCCTCCACCATGGCTTTCATGGTCATAAAAATATCCATGAATTGGGAGTCTGATTCCAAGGGACTTTCTTCTAACATTTTCCTCTTAGGGTAGACTCTTCTAATTTCTGGGTTAGTTTCAACCAACTCTCCTTCTCCTAATTTAAGCTTTGATCTAGTTAGCATTCAACAACAAAATCCAGAACAAGCCTGTCTAACCTTAGTAACCTAGAGCTCTAATACCACTTGATTTGAAATTGATCGAAGACAAACAATAAGGTATTATGGACTCATATGCATGGATGTGTCTATGTTATTTTATCCAATGGATCGATAAGATTGCGAAATACATAGACACTGAAGCAGTTAAAGAAAACACAACACGCAAACATATAAACACAAAAAATTTAATAAGGAGTTCACCCAATACTCCTGGGCTACGTCTCCTGGTCCAACCTTCAGTGGTGGCCTCTCTATTATGTTTTCAAAGCAGAGATTTTTCAACAGTGAGCTCAATTTGAGTCTCACTCAACATATATAAATTAGCAAGACTGAACTTGGATCCCCCAAGTCTCTAGAGTACACAGACTCTCCTTACTAAATTTCAACCTCTATTGGTCACAATGGTATGAGTCCAATCTGAGACTCAATACATGACATGCATATATAGAGGAGCTTGCTTGAACCTCTCAAGCCCTTTCTAGAGTACACAAACTCTCTTTCTCTCTCTCTATCTCTGTCTCGATGCTGCCTTTGCTCTTACAGGCCAACTCGACTTCTTCTCTATTCTCTGCTCTTAGTTTTCTCAACTCGCTTACTATTTTACTGCCTCCTTCTCTCTTTGTTAGTTTGTGTCTTTAAAGCCAATTTTCTTTCTGACTGTTCATTTCCGCTTCCTAGCTTTCTAGTTTTCCTACCTCTGTCCTCTTGAGTTCCTCTGTTCTACATCATCATCACTGTGTAACACCTCATAGGGAGGTGGCCACATGTTTCATAACAAACTGAGTGTCAATTCTCTTGGAAATGTTTGAATAGTTGTTAGTTTTGTTTGCTCCAAGATTTTCCCGCGAAACACAAATCTTTGCCAACTCATCGTCCATGTCGGACTTCAAACCTTATACAATTCGGCTTGTTTACCCCATTTAATCTGTTCATCCATTGGATCGTATTTCCGCCGTCGATCTGGAGCCTCCAGATTCTACGGTCTCCATCCATATCGGGCGGGTAAGTAGCATGATGTTTACCTGTCCGATGTGAGCAGTTTTCTCTCTCTTCCATTGGACACGTGGCACCCAGTGTGTGGCATCGGGTGGGACTTGGTTGAAACCTCTTATCACTCGAAGCCCTTCCGATATCCTGCCAGTTTTGTGTGGAACCCGTCTCTGACAGAATCGGTGCGATATCCGTATGGTTTTATGACTTTTCGGTTCCAGGTCGCTTGGGGCTTTTCCTTCACTAAGGGGTTTGCCCGGTGATATGCGATTAGCGACTTGTCACTAATCGAATTTCAAAAATATCCCCCGTCTCTCAAAAAGACCTCCCGTGTTTCCAATTCGTGACAGCACGCGTTACCATGGGCCAACGGTCTACGCACTTGACCGAGGGTCGTCGTTGCTCCGTGCTGCTCACTGAAGATATTTCTGATAAGCTCGACCTTTATAAGTCTTTGAAAATTTGGCATGAATTTTTCAGAGTTATGGAAACTTAGAGAGTGTTTTAGGATCCCATTCGGATCACATCTCTTTCCAGTACCAAATTTTTTCTCCCTTTTTCTGGTGTACCTTTCTCCGGCATTTTGATCTAAACCATGGGTAATAGGTGGCTCCATCTCTGTTGAGATCACCTCCATATCTCCACACATGTTGGCTGGATAGACTCCCATGCGCTCCAATTGCATCAATTACTGATATCTTACAACATGTTAATTCGCCCTGTGTCAGCTTCAGACTTTTAGCCATTCCTGGACGTTGTACTGATGACACTCTACTATCCTGGCTGTTTGTGGTTTATCCTGCACATGAGTGTTCTCCATCGGTTGACATTCCTTCCGCTTCCCGAGGCCTTCCTCATTTATTTATCTTCTCATATTATATCATTGTTATCCATCTATCGGATTTCCTTACATTAATTGCTGTCGACGTCCTTTTACAATATTCTATTGAGTCCTTTCTACCCTTCGCCAAATGGTGGGCCATCTATCTGACTCATCTGCCAACGAGGCCCTTATTTGGGTCACGATGGATGTAGAGTCACTATTTCAACATAATGTCGATTCAGGCATTCGGTGTGGCCCACGCTCACAGGATACGTGGCATAATATCTTGGGTGAGGCTAGCCCGCCACATGGCTTCCATGCATCACATGCTTCGCAGGGTGGCGAACATGCTGCATGGGGATGTCATTCTAAAAACAAACAATGTTCTATTAAAATGACCTCCCCCCCACTCGCTCTTTCTTTGGATAATGCTATGCTTGTTGACAGAATTACAAGTCTACAGAAGAGAGCTTTAGTTTTCCAATGGTATCTTGCTGATATTAGCGATTCAAATATGAGAGAATGGGTGGGGAAAAATGGAAAACCATGTTGGGTTACATGCAAACTGTCTTTTGGCTCCTGAAGGGATGGTGCAATTTCTATTTTCTAAGTCAGGAGGACTTAGAAAAAATCAAAATGGTGCCATGAATTAATGGAAAGAGCTTCCTCGCGTTGCACCACTGGTACATTGGATATAATTTGCTCCACAATACGCCCCATAATAAGCTCATTTGGGTGAAACTTCCCAGTCTCCCCATTAAAATCTGGATGAAACCAGTTCTGATGGACATTGGAAATGCTATAGGAAAATTTGTGTACGTAGACCCTCACTATTTGGGTGCATAAGACAAAAGGGTGGCCTAGATCTTAATTGAGAAAAAATACCGTGGCAGTTTCCTGGACCACATCGATTTATTCTGGGGGGAAACACATTTGTCTCAGAGATTAGATTTTTGGGGAGTTCCCTTTCGATGCTCACACTACCACCATACTGGGCATCTGTTGGCATAATGCCCTCGTAGGCCAAGTGGTCTACTACATGGCAGGCCCATCATCGCTCATCCAAGGAGTAGTAATGGAGGAAGCAGTCCTTCACCAAACTTTTGGAATTCTATCTCACCCCGTAGGCGGCATGCAGGTATTCCATGTAATTCTTTTTCGCATCATTCTTATGCTCTGAACTCTTCCTTAAATGGATCTTTGCCTATTATGGTTCTGTCGTCCCCATTATCCTCCCTGAAGACGGACTCTCAATATCAATCTAGCCCTGCTATTCAGCCCTGAAAGTCCACCCCGATTGCCACTCCTCCCCATCTAGACATTCCGCCACCCCACCCGATGCTTTGCCTTCCTTCCACATCACATATCCCGTACATTCCATCCTTGTCACATTCATTACATGCAAATCGGGGTAAAGGGCCAAGGACCAACACCACCCCACCTAACTCACCACTAAACTCTCCTACAAACTCTATCGGTAGTGACCTAGATTTTCTACTCAATAGAAAATCATTGGACTTGTGTACACTCACCATCCATAAACCTACTAGATCACCCACTACCCACATCAGTCCTACATTCGCTTCCAACAATATTGTTATATGCACTCAAAACCGTGAGAGCAGACATTTTAGGGGATGACCTAGACCTAACCCTTTCACCTCCCCTATGGATGGTTTTTTGGTTGATGTTCCTATTGCTGAAATCACTCCTTCATGGGGCCTTAAATCATGGCAACCCAAGATGGCATCCCCATGACATTTGTTCTTTCCCTGAATATATAGGGATTGGGGGCTTCCTTGAAATTTCAAGCCCTTAAGAGTCTTTTTGTCTCTCTGCGCCCTTCTATTGCTACGGGAATCTATGCACTCTGTCCCTCAGGTTATATTATATTTTAGAAAAATGTTCCCATATTGGCACATATCTGCCACAACGGCTGTTGGACTCTTTGGAAGTTTGGTGGTAATCTAGGACCCCATATGGGTCTGTCTCAAAGCTTATAGTTGTTTTATGGGCATTTTACTTGAGGGTCACATCTGGGGCCTGGAAGGAGACATACATATTCTAAATACATATGCTCCTTACAGGGATCAGGACACTTTTTTGGATCATCTTTTCTCCTCCGGGATAATGGAACTTACCTCCCTCATAATCGTGGGAGATCTGAATTGTACTATCACCCGAGAGGAAACTTGGGGCCAAACCAAAAGACTTGATTGACAGGGAGGAATGTTTAGGGACGCCCTCCTTACACACAATTTTGTAGACATCTTCCCGGAGGTTATGGCTCCTACTTGGGATAATGGGTGGGAAGGTGCGGCTTATGTCACTAAGAGACTCGATCATTTTTTAATTCATGAACATTTGATTGACTGTCTGGGGGAGGTACAAACAAACATCATCAGTAGTGCATCCTGGAATACCTTTCAAATTTAATAGAATTTGGTTAGAATATCTGGATTTCAACACTCTGGTCTGGGAATCCTGGAACTGTGGAAGCATTACTGGTTCCTCTCTCGTGGATCATATTCTTGAAAAACTGCAGTCTCTCCGTGGGGTAGTGAAATCTTGGCAGAAAAATAAAAATCTATCTATGAAAAGAAAAATCAGAGACATTCAAAGTGAACTGGATAATCTTCTCCCGCTCATGGCCTCCAACAACCCTCCTGTTTCCATCTGAACACACATTCGGGAACTAGAGGTTAAAAGAGATCATATCTTAGATATTGAAGAAGCCTCCTGGTGCCTGAAGAGGCAGACTATCTGGATCAAGGAGGGAGACAGAAACACAAACTTTTTCCATTGATTTTCAAACCATAGGTGAAATGTAAACTCTATTTGGGTAATTTTGGATGAAGCAGGAGAACATATCCATTCAAAGGTTGATATCTCAAAAGATGCCACCTTACATTTCAAAACAACTTATGAAAGGAATGACAACATTGTGGCAGAAGATCTCATCTGGGGGATCGAACATTATCCAATTATGTTTGACCAGGACTCGCATGAGGACCTGTACAAATGCATCTCAGAAGATGAACTTCTTTGTGTCCTCAAATCTTTTAAAGGGGACAAAAGTCTAGGACTAGATGGGTGGACCGTGGAACTGTTCACACATTTTTTTGATCTTTTAAAACATGCTCTCATCTAGATGGTGGAGGAATCTGGAATAACTGGGTATGTACACCACTGCATCAAGTCGACCTACATTGCTCTCATCCCGAAGCGCAATCCTCCAAACTGTTTTGATGACTACATGCCTATCTTGCTATGCAATCTTTTCTATAAGATTATCTCCAAAACAATAGCAGGCCATCTGAGGGATACTCTCTCTCATCATATATCCCCACAACAACATGGTTTTTTGAAAGGTCATCAAATACATGATGCGGTTGCAAATGCACAGGAATGTATGCACTCTATCCATACAAAAAACTCTAATTATTCCATTCTACAAGTTGATATGAAAAATGATTTTGACAGTCTCGATTGGGGATACCTCAGGCTTGTCCTTTTTAAAATAAGCTTGCATTCAAAGTGTGTGGTTTGGATTATGGCGTGCATTATCAATGTTGATTATTCAGTGATCATAAATGGGTATCCTTCAAAATTCTTCCAGGCTAGCCGGGGTCTCAGATAGGGATGCTCGCTTTCACCTTTATTATTCATTTTTACTATGGACAGTCTCAGCTTGCACATTTCAAAGGCTTTGGAACAAGATCAATTTCAAGCCCTCAAGATCAACAATAATGTCAACATCTCACATGGTTTCTTTGTCGATGACGTTTTGATTATGGGTATGTTGCTCCACTTTTCCTGGTTATGTCTTTTTCATATTTTCAGGAAATTCACCAATGCAACTAGTCTTTGTATGAATGCACATAAATCTATCTTGTATCATGATAATTGTGACTTGGAAAATATTGTCTATATCAAATTTTATCTGGTATAGAGGCCAAATTGATGGATCAGGGCATAAAATATTTAGGTTTCCAAATTAAAGCTTGCAATTATAGAAATGCTGACTAGATTTGGCTTGTTGATAGATTCTTCAAAAAAATATCTGGATGGGAATACAGAAACCTTTCCCTGGGTGGGCGTGTTATCCCCTCCCAAGTTGTCCTAAACCAATTATCAGTATAATGGGCCCAACAGTTTCATATTCCCGCTGTTATCATCCTCTCCGTAAATCGAGTCATGGCTAATTTCATCTGGGGAGGCAGTCATATTAAAAAAAAATATCACCCTTGCAAAATTAATTTGATTACCTTGTCGAAAGTCTTGGGGGGATGGGGAATCTTAGACCTCCTCCATTTTGGACAGGCTTTACTTATAAAATCCATTTGGAGAGGCATCTTTGGTACCGATACCTGGAGTCTAGTCGTTAGACAAAAATACCTCAAGAACCATGAATTCACTTACTGGTTCCGTAAAGGATCCATTGGTGCCAAAAATGGATCTGTCATCTGGCTCAACTTCCAAAAAGTTTCCAAGATCCTTCTACAACATCTTGCTTGGAAATTTTTCTTGGGACACAACATTCTCATTGGAACTGACTGTATCCTGGGTTATGGTGATGTGGACAATATCCCAGAACAACTTATCGCTTCCCTTAATGGCAGAGGCATTTTTTTTTGGGTTGAGCCATTGCTTCATGGAGGCCCGGTCTACACCCTATCTAGAGGTTTGCTTTGGATCTGGGTCTTCCTCGTCTGTGGGATCTGGAATGGTTGTGCATTGTGGTGGGGATGAATCACCTGAGGATATGCCATGACGGAAACTAGGACAAGTTAATCCAGACAAGGAAGATGAAAAATGACAATATTAATGTGGCAGATGCATACTTTTCTCTCTGCTCCAAGGCCTCTAACCTAACTGAGGAACATACTCTTTATGCATTCTGGAAAACCAACATCCTCGACAAAATTTTACTTTTCACTTGGCTAGTCTTTCATAACAAAAATCTAACCTGGGAAAACCTGCAAAAGCGGTTATGGCATGGGCCTAGCATTTGTCTTATTCGTAAGAGGGATTTTGAAAATAATAACCACATTTTCCTTACATGTCCCCTCACTACTCATATATGGAAACATCTCTCTTCTGTACTTGGTTTTCTATTTCATCAACATGATTGCATTAAATACTGTCTACTTTGGTGGATAAGCCAAAAGGCTGAATGGAGAATCCTTCCGCCTATCCTTTTCTAGGAAATATGGAAGTGGAGAAATAACTAAATTTTCCAAAACTATTTTGAGAGTTTTCACAGGGTTATGGATAACATTCTCACCTCTCTAACTCTATATTCTTCTAAAAAACAAGCAATATGGTTTCTTGCCATAACAAGACGAAATTACAATAGATATACCTGATGGCATTTTTTGATGGTGCTGCTCAACAAAGAGTATGTGGCTGTGGCTTCTGGTTGGCCACCTCTACGAAACAAAGATACAATGTTTTCTGGCATGGAAGTAGGGGCACAAACACTAAAGATGAGGTAATGACACTTTGGGGCCTTCTATGGTTCATACACTTTCTATATATTCCCTTATCCACATCCATGGTGAATATAACGTAATAATACAACATTTAAAGGGGTATGCTAAAATCTCCAATCCCTTAGTGCTTGGATGGTTGATGAGAATTGAACAATTATGGGCTTTACTAAACAATTCCACTATAAACCATGTCCACAGGGAGCAGAATATGACAACAGATGAACTATCCAAGATGGGATTAATAGGTTCTTTAGGTAAGATGCACTTAACTATTGCTATGGACTAGAAGAACATAAATATTGAAGATTTTCCCCTCCTGGGTTAAATACATTCCCCCCCTAACATTATGATTTTTCTTGATGTTTTTGCAGGTTATTAAATGTGAAATATATCATTTTGCGGCATTAATGAAAGACTGTTGTTCTGTATTGTACATGGATGCCTGGCAACTAGGCATAAACAATGTCCTCTATGAGGATGGACTCGATCATTCCATGCTAAACTCTATCTCTTCCTCCTCGTTAGATGGTGTTGTCATTTTGATCATTACATAATCCTCCTGCTAGCATGCTTTACTGTCGAAAGTGGCATCAATTCTATCTATTCTCGTATCAGTTTCGTTTCCATAGAAAATATCAGTGCATATCTTCACCATCTTATTAGTTTTTGATGTGGGGTGCTTGTAATCTACAACTTCCTTTTATCTTTGCCAATTCAGATATGTTTTCTTGAATATTTTGATTTTTTTCTATCAGGTTCATCTTGCTGTATATGGACCTCTCCCCTTGTATTGTTATCATCACAAGGGTGATTCATATATTCCGACAGTGCCAGTTAGGCTCATGTTATGAACATTGGATGGCATATGTACATCTTATTATTTTGATATCAATATAAAATTATGCTTTTTCGTATTGAGAGTACAAATTTTTTTATAGCTTTTCATCTTTGAAGAGTTAGATAAATATATTCTCTTCTAAATAAAATTAATACCAGCCATTCAAATTTGATCACTGTGAGTGATGCCATTGGCTACGTTCATTTCATGCAAACTCTTTCCGAAATGGTCAAGGGGGCAACTAGGGATTTGGTTCTACTGGTCTGGAAAAGAGAAATCCTCCGACCCCGACTGAATCCTACAATTAAATCCCCACACTACACATATGATCAAATCGATTGCAAGTATGGTAAGATGGTGAACATGAATGATATGACATAATTTTTTTTTTTTTATTCGATTGCCGGCCGCTGCTATGAAAATATTTCAGGTATAGATCAAGGAAGCCATCAAGAATGCTCCTCTCATTCATCGTAATTTCCTAAATTAATATATTAAGCATACTCTTGTTTGTGGAATGAGTAATAATTAAGTAGTTGTTAGTGGAATACCAAGCAAAGCCATCTTTCATGAAAGATTGATATGTTCTTTTGCTCTGTTGAACTTAGTTCGATTATAGATTTTGGAAACATCTTAATAGCAGTCGGGTCAATTTTGTGAAATATCAATATAATAATCTTTGGCTTTGCTGAACTTATCGAATATATATTTTGGGAATATCTGAACTTAGCTAGGTTATAGATTTTGGAAATATCTTAATAGCAGCGACGTCAATTTTGTGAAGTATCAATATAACATTTTGGATCCAGGAAACCGTTATTCTTACCTAATCGAAATAGTCATTTTTATTTTGATTACATTTGGTTTATTTAAAATAGTTATTGAGAAAGTTACCTTAAATTTTTTAATTGTAAATTTGGTTCAATGTTTATGAAGTAAAGTTAGAGTTTTTTCAATGTCATTTGGGTGTCAAAATCTGCAAAGTCACTGTTAGAGTTTTCTTTCCTATTACATTCATTTGATTGGAGATTTTGTTTATTTGAAATAGTTACGAAGAAAGTTAATTAGATTTTCGACTGTTTTGATGACCGTGCGAGTTGGAAAATTTTTCCTTCATTATTTGGTTCAATGTTTATGAACCTAAGTCGGGGTGACTCCTTTCTACATGTTAATTTTTTTCCAATTTTAGTTGGGTTTCAAAGTCATTGTTAGATTTTCAATTTGTTTTGATGACCGTGTGAGTTGTAAGTTCAGTTCAATTTTGTTCCGTTTTGTTTTTTTATGAATTTTATTTAAAATTCATTAATATGTTATATATTTAAATTAGATAATTTATAGAAACTAATTTTTTATTTAAATATAATATTCTCAAAAAAAATTTAATTAAAAAAGATCAAAATCCATATAAATATATAAAAATAGAATTTCACTTCAAAATAAATAAAAAATCAAAATATAAAGTAGATAAATGAGCATCAAAACATAAAGTAGATAAATGAAATATAGTGTTGATTTACATGTATCTCAAAATAAAGTAATGATGAAGTCATTGAATAGACAGAGTTAACGACAAACAACTCAATTTTTGGTCATTTTAAGAATCCTCCTTTTTCCCTTTCCCCGAAGTATTTCCATGTAATAATATCATTAAAAATGAAGTTATCTCCATAAATCACGATGTCGTCAACGTTTTCCAATCCATGATAGAAGAATAATATCTATAAGTGCCCAAAGGTGTGGGTGTCATTGAGATCTTCCCAAGTTCATATTTGTTTATTTTCAATCTTTTTGCGAAAATGATTCTATATTTTTCAATCCATTTGTTTGTGGAGACTCCTCTTTGGACAAGATGCTAATATGTATCTATACGCAAAATATAAGAGATATTGAGATCATCTTACATTTAATTTAATTTACACTTTCAGTACAATTTGATTTAAAAAATAAAATAAATTAAAGTTAAACTTTTCATTATATTGTTTGTTATCTATTTCGATTCATTTAGAGGGGAAAAAGTGGAGGAATTAGGTCATGGGACCATTTTTACCGATGGGACCTAGTTTGGAAAAACAAGGCCAAAAACCTTCAAGGATCATTTTGAGGCATCAAACCACATTTTCTAAGGGTAAAACTTTGTTGCTTTGGCACAAAATATGTTTATGTTATTCTACACACAAATATCTTTCCAATGACACAAGAAACGCATCAATCAGACTCTATATGCAAAATTTATGCCACTTAGAAGTTGGCATTCCTATTTTCACACCCATAATTTGGGAGGATGCCACGTCAACCCTCATTATTCATGGAAAATGGGCTAGCCACATGATTATTATGTAAAATACTCTAGAAGAGTCTACATTGTAGCTCTGGTTAAGAGTTGAGGTAGTCAAACTTAACCACTAGTAGGCTACTAGGTTGTGCTATAAACAAATCACTAGGAGGAGGCATTCCATTCTTTCAAGTGCATTTGTTCCATAACTAAGAAAAAATTGCTAAGAGGGACAGATGGTAGAGCACACAAAGAATATTTATGCATTGTAGCATCTCACGGGCCACAAGCCATACTTCTTTGTACTTGCATCCATATTTCTAGACAGAAGAAAAGAGTGGAGTGACCTCACCTTCCAACTGGGTTTTCTCCTGAAAGGATTTCCCAGAGCATATATTCTATCTTTTGTGTGTGAACTCTTATTTTTTCATTCTCTATTTTCTGCATAATTTTCATCTCAATGCATGCACTATTCACAATAAAATCTATGGGCTAGAAATCTAATAAAACTATAATAGTGTAAGATTTCAGATTTTAAATATAATATTATTAGATCTGTTGTGATAAACTGTCCAATGGAATATCCATGGTAGTTTATGGATCATATTTGTATCATAGCAATCTTTTTTGGGTATTTTAGGGGATCTAGATTGGCGGGGTCAAAAATTGTAAAACCCTAATCATGGCTGACGAATCTGTGAATGACTCTCATTATCCTGCAAAGGTGAGGTTTTTTTGGCTGAAGAAAGTCACATATATAAATCAAAATGTAAAACTCCTCGGGTGGCCTTGAGCAATAACTTTGGGATATTTGGAGAATATGGGGGTTCAAATGCATAGGAAAAATCAGAAGGGGATTGAAAATAAATGAAAAACCAACTAAAGAAAGAACCCTAAAAAGATCAACCCAGTTTGAGTGTCGTGAATCAATCACAATCCCTATTTAAAATGGAAGAAAAAGTTGATGTCATGTCATATCACAACAAGATCAACGCTCTAAAGTTAAATCACTGTTTGCAACAATTGAGTCCATAAAATCTAGGAAGGACATAATATTTCATTTGCGCATTTGAAATTAGAGGACCATGCACTAAATTGGTAGGAGTGTCACAAAAATACCTTCAGGTTGGAGGGAGAGCCTCCAGTGACTAAGTGGGAGCACTTCAAAACCTTCATTAAGTCACAGTTTTAACCTATTAGGTATGTAGAGGACCAATGGATCCGGTGGTACTACTTCAGACAAAAGGTGGTCCAAAGGATGCAAGAGTACACCACAAAGTTCAGAAAGATGGCCATAATGTTGGGTATCTCTCCAAGTAACCTGAATGTACTCCTCAAGTATTTTGGGGGTCTACACCACCACCTTCGTGAGCAAATAATGTTCTTCAAGCCTAAGTCAGTGGACGAGGCTTATGTATAGGCACAATAGCTGGAAAAAATATGCCTGAAGAGAGTGCAATAAAGTGGATTAAAGTAAAAGGAGAAACAAGATGCTTTTAAGGAGGGGAAGATGAAGCAAAAAGTAGGAAAAGATAAAAAAACTACAACCACCATACAACAGTGCAAACATCCCTAGTAACCTCTGCAACATTGATGGACATATAGAGGAGAAGTGTTGAAAGTTTCATTTGGAGTTGAACCCAAAGAAAAAAAAGAAATATAATAAAAAGAATGTCATGGCCACTAACTCCAGCAACCAAGTTGAAAGAAACTTCGACGTGGATGAGAAGATTATCTGTACATCAGTGTAGAAGGAGGTAAATATTGTTAAGTTTTTTATGGGCTGAATTGTTCTTTGCTTTGATAATTACATTTATATAATTTTCATTATTTACATATTCATTCCCCCCACACCATCATTATAAACATTTGAAATTATATAGAAACAAGAACATCATCAATAGTAAAACAAAAATAAAAGGAAGATGAGAAGAAAATCACACACATAGACACACCAGGATTGGTCGGAGACCAGGGCAAAACCCCACAAGGGGGGGAATTCAGAATTAACCCTTCTTCTTCTTCTATTAGATTTCATCAATTGTTTAAATGAGATAAAAAGTACATCATTATCATTGTAAATCATATCACGCCATCTAGGGCCAATCTGGAGAGGTTCACAACTACATTTTTGAACAATGAAAATATGCGAATACTGCTTCTTGCCAAAATCAACGTTTCTCTTACGATGCTTCTATGCCATATCAACACATTGAAACCTATGCCAGACCATTACTGTTCCCATAAAATCATATCAATACATATATGATACAATTAATGTAATGCAATGCTACCAATACTATACTGTGTACATTGTCAAATCAATGTAGCTAATATTACATATATGTTATAATGTAGAAGTCCCAAACTTAGCTACAAAGAATGCTTGCCATACCAATACACACATATACTAAATTGCTGAAGCTTAACATACTGTGTTGTATGCTTCTATTTCGATATTGTATGCAGAGAGATGGGACCAATAGTGAATGCGATGTCAACATATTGATGTCCATGCTACAATGAAGTGATGACAAAGGATATATAGGATGCAACACACACCGAAAATATATATAAAAGATTCCATAAGATATTTATGCGATACTCAAAACAAAGCAATACCTATACTAAGTGATTGTGTGTCATTCGTCAAGCCACAAAATAATATGATAGCCATTGTGAAAACATATGCCCAGATGATAGATATCATATCCGTATTGAGATTAGTCTATACAACTGTGCCAAGGCTCATTCATAACAATTCTAATGATAGTGCCAAAACTACAATGATATGTGCAGACTTTTGTGTAGTTATGCCAATAAGATCGCAGAGAGATCATATTTACGTAGCATACAAAGAGTATAAATTTGTTGACTTTTCTATGTGATGCGAGCCATATAATATAAAGGATCATAATATAAGAGTATATCATGATTGTGCCATATGTGTTACACTATCGATTCAAGAGACAATACCATGCATATGTGAAATATCAATCAATTAGAAGTTCATTATAGCATGGTAATAAAAAGAGCAGAGAGCACGAGCCAGAGAGAAAGAACATATGCTGGAGAGTAGAATACCTACAGCTTGTGGGAGAGATCTTCATGAGAGAGAAGCCTTGTGAGAGAGTAGACCAATGAACCTCAGACCCATTAAAGTCTTAGAGCTATCGAACTAAATTGTAGAGAGGGAAAGATGATTCTCATGGTTGGTTCTTTGCATAATGGAGTCTTATTTATAGTCAACGAATGAGAGTCAAATGATAAGCCAACATATCAATTTTAAATTTTAAAATTTTCCCTCCAATAAAAGATGACTTGGAGAAAAATCAAATTATTTTTATTATAAGAGTCCTCTTATTAATAATAATTCCTTTTCTTAACCAAATGAGAGGAGGAGTGCTAGGGAATTCTCCCTAGTTGCCAAATTTAATAGTAGCCTTCAACAACAGGAAGAGAAAGAAATGATCAAACTATTCCAAATAAAGGTATAGGTTAATAAGAGGAAGATTGATGCTTTGTTTGACTCAGGATCATAAGTAAATCTCATTGTAGCAGAGATGGTTAAGAAGTTGGGGATGGAAGTTCATGATCATCCAAAACCATATCCATGAAGATAGGTAAATAAGGATGCAGAGGTGAAGGTAACAAAACAATGAAAAATTAGATTTTCTATGAGTGCTAATTTTATTGATAAAGTAGAAATAAATGAGGTTCTCTTGATGTATGTGGAGTTGTGTTTTGGAGTCTCTACATGTACATGTGATATGCAATATTCATGCGAAGATCCAACCAATACCAGCTCGTCAAGGATGTAAAAAAATTCATCACAAACATGCACAAAGGCAATTTGAATATTTCACTGGTAAGTTCCAAACAAGCCAAGTTCTAAACAAGCCAAGAAATTGATCAATTCCAACAAGAAGTATGCTTTATTGTTTTTAAGAGAAATTCAGTCTGTAGAAGAGTCAATAAGAGGAAAATCATCCTTAGATGTGTATACTAAGAAACAAAAACAAACAACATGAAGAGTTTCTACAAGAATATGGGGATGTGTTCCAAGAGCCTAAAGGGTTACCACCTAAGAGGAGTGGAACACAAGATCCAACTATAGCTGCAACCACCATTTCCAAAAATTGGGTTGTACATGCAGTTTGTGATAAAATCATGCGAGGTGAAGAAGTAATTGCAACAACTATTTGAACAAGGTGTCATTCAACCGAGTACATCACCATGTGGGTCACCTATCATCATTGTGCCAAAGAAGGATGGGACTTGGCGGATGTGTACATATTACATGGCATTGAACAAAATCAAACTCATGAACATATACCCCTTGCATTGGATATATGATTTGTTGGAATATTTGTAGAAAATAAAGTAATTCACCAAGATGGACTTATAGTCTGGATATCACTAGGTTCGAGTCAAAGAAGAAGATACATGGAAGACCGCCTTCAAAACCAGATAAGGTTTGTATGAGTGGTTAGTCATGCCATTTGGCCTATGCAATGCACCAACTACATTTATGAGATTAATGAATGATGTATTTCACCCTTTTATAGTTTCAATTTTTATTGTCTATTTGGATGATATACTACTGGTATACAGTGCTACTTGGGAGGAGCACATCTTAGATTTGAAGCAGGTGTTGGAAACATTAACGAAGCACCAACTGCTAGAAAATCTCAAGAAGTTTGAGTTTTCATGAGAGTCTTTAGTATATACGGGGTATGTGATAGGTAGAGGAGAGTTGAAGATGGATCATGCCAAGATGGAGGCCATCATGAAATGGCCGATGCCTACTAATGTTTCTGAGGTTAGAAGTTTTGTTAAACACACATGGTAGAGACAAAATAGGAAAGATAAACATGAGATTACATTTATTATTGACAATGACATACATTTATAGTACATTCGTGTGACCGTTGGTTTCCACATCCCATGGTCTCTTGGACTCTCATGGTTCTTGATGCAGGAGCATTCAACCCAAGGAAAATCATTGTATTTTAGTAGACATAGGGGGTCATGTGTTTTAGGGAAATTGGTTTCCTAAGTGTTAAGTTAATGTAATATTTAGGCTTTTGAGTGAGTAGGATAGGAATTAATTAGATAATGTGAGATGTTTGTAAATTCTCTCAAATAAAGGAGAACATGAGTGGTTAATAATGACAAGAGAATTAGAAGTCAATTATAACTCTTAAGGTGGTTTCATGATTCGAGGAACTAGAGAGGATTCTTAGGGTTAACTGGAGTTAGAAGTGGACTTAGAGGACATTTAGGATTCAGTTTAGTATATTAAGGATCTGAACGAGAATTAGTTCAACAAAAATTTTCTGGTATAAATGTAAGCCTATGGGCAGAATGTAGGAGAGGCCACTGATATTGAAGATCAGGCCTGAGAGACAGAGAGTCTAGACATGTAATTAGTTGTTTATACTTATCCATATACAGAGGTTTATTCCATAATGGTTAAGTGTGTGAAATGAGTATTTATTGAATGAATCATATGTGAATTTGTAGGTTCTGTAACAGAGGTTTCAAGCAGATCTCTGTAGAACTACACAGAGAAGGAGAATGATTCAGAGGAATCACAGTGGGTTTTTGAATCCAGTTGAAGGATTAGAGTGAAGCTCTGGAGAGACTGCGTTGTGAGAATTCGCAGAGGTCAAGTTCAGGAGTGAGTTGAACGTCGAAAGCAGAAGTACGAAACCTTTGAAGAACACCTAAAACCATAGAGTAAACACTGAAGAAATGAATTTAAGTCAAAGCAAAGGGATGAATGAAGAGGCGAGTCATCGATGCATAGGAGTTTTTGGATCTCGGAGATCAACGGAAGAGGTTGTTAGATGATAAGCGACCAATATTAGATCATGTAGATTGGAATCAAGGAGGAAAAATGGAGATTAACAAGAAGCACTGGCGGAAGAGAAATCTGGAGGAACCATTAGAACCGTCTGATGGAAGAAAACGACAGCCATCGGGTGATGAAGGTACACGAAAGATAATTAGTGAAAAGGTGGATTTATACACACAAGCGGTATTTCAGGTGAGTGTGAAGTGGTAAGCTATATTTTGAGGAAGGCACCCGATACCATTCATCGATTGACATGTAGCACAGGGTGGATAGGGAAACCGCTTTATCAGGCGGTTAACTCCCCTGCTAATTGTGCACTTGAAATCTCTGACCAATGTCGGATCTAGCGCGAGATGATCGACGATGGAGGAGTGTCGTGTAAGTTTTAATGATCGAGAATAGATATCAACCGTTAGATCGTGGAGTTGAAATCTACGATGGAGAGTGAACCTGATAAAGGTAGGCCTTGGTAATTGTGCGAAGGCATGGATTGGTGGAAACGTGAGTTTACATGCATTTATTTGTATTTCTATTATACATGTTTAAAATAGAATTAAAGTGGATAAAAGGGTGTGGTTAAGTCCACATATAACCTAGGTTCAAGAGCGGGGTAAAGATTAATGAATGGTTAAGGGTAATCAAGGTTAAGGGGGGTGAATTAAGTTCCACTTAAGGGTGAATGAAAGTTAAAGACCATGGGCAGAAAAAGAACATGTTTCTGCATACTAAAGTATTAATGAAAAAAGCTTTAAACCTTAATCAAATGAAGGTTTGACAAGGCAAGGGAAGAGAAATTCCTGGGACAAATGTGCTTATGCATTTTAAATGCATACTGTGGGTGGAAGCGGGGGTAACCTTGCATCATTTGGTATCAGAGCAGAATTGTAATTGAAACAATTGGTGATAAAACAGAACAAAGAAATTCTATGTGAAATAATTGAGAACAAAGTTATGTTTTAAGATGTTTATGTAGGCAAGGAAGGATTATATTCTAATCTGACAGGAAGTAGGCACACAGAGGTGATGTGTAGCAAAACTTGCAGATGCAAGAAATAGAGGACAATCCATTCAAGGTACAGGTGGAATGGTGGAACAAGATCATGGAGAGATCTTGAAGGTGAGGTGATATGTTCTATTTTATTTGATTGGAGAATGTGTGTTTATACATTGATGCACATATAACAACAAAATAAGGTGAGAAGGTTTCAACATCTAGAGCAAGGAGTGCTTGAATTGGTTCGAGAGGAAAGAACCAGAGAAATGCTAAGAGACTGAGCTCAGAAGAGGAGAGAAGCTTAGTGAGGCATATGTAGCGAGAAGGAGACTTGTTACTGCAAAGGTATTGTTGCAGCTCACAAAGGCAGTTCCATAGAGGATGCGGGTAGAATTGCAAGGTAATGAAGGAAGCTGGTAAGACTTTCTAAGTGAAAGAAGAGGTGGTCAGAACCAAGTATTTCATGGTGATTGAAATACAAGAGGATAGTTGTGTTCTTGAGAAGTGTAGAAGATTTGAATCCTAGAGGGAGCAGAGAAAAGTTCCCAAAGGAGGTTCCAAAGATAGAAAAACAAGTGCTTTCCAAAAGACTAAATACAGAGGAAAGCTTGGTGAGATAAGTTGCAACAAGGAGGACTTGTTGTTGCAGAGGCTTTAATGCAACTCATAGTGAGTGAGTAAGGAGCTCATGAAGATAGAGAAGAAGAACATGGCTACTGATAGTCATAACAGAGGTTCTGAGGAAGACCACAATAGAAGAAAGATGAAGAAAGAGGATGCCAAGGCAAATGGCAAGAGAATGAGTCAAGAGGAAATTGACAATGAAATTGCAGAGATGAAAGAACAACTCAATGTATTAATAAGGATACTTGAGAAAAACCAAAGACTAGGTGGGTCTTGAGGAAGAAGCTAGTGAAGTGGCATAAGTTACAGAGATACAACAGAGGCAAGTAAAGTGGCTGATGGAAAAACTCAAAGAAGCTGAGTTGGAAATGAAAATAGAAGCGTCCACTTGTGAAGCAGAACAAGGTGAAGTTCTAAGTGAAGATAAAGACTTGAAGACTGAAACTTCAAGTGAGGCCAAAGGGTCACATGGTTTTAAATTTGATAATTTGTGTGTGTTTGCAGGTGAAACATGTAAAGAAGGACAATTTGTTGATATTGTCATAAAGGAGGAAGAAGACAAGTAGAATCTAAATTCTGTTCTAGAAGAAGATGAGATATATAGGTCTCATATACAGTTGAGGAAAGATACCAAGCAACCAAATGAAGGACTTAAGGAGATTGAAGAGGAGACCAACGAAGAATTTCTGAGTCATAGAGAGAACTTGCAACAACAAGGAGATATGATGGATAAAACATCAAGTGGGACCATACGGTCTTATGTTTTTAAAATTGATAGCTTGTCTGTGGATGCAGAACAAATGCAAGAGAATATTAATGCAGATGGTGAGACAAGGATAGCTCTTGGAGAAGGTAAACAACAAGAGATTCAAGGCAAACTTGAAGAAGAGACTATGTTAGCTGAAAACATAGTAAATGATCATTATTTCACCATGATGATAGGCACAATGGAAATAACCATGGAAGCTGTTGAGACAATCAGTAAAAAAGAAGGACATCTACTGAAAGATGTTAATAAGGAAGAAACCTATGCAAAGGATTTAACCTTGGGAGAAAGGACATCTGATGATTGGTCACTAACAAAGGAGGGTTTTGCAGAGGATGAGAAATATTTTGAAGCTGTTAAAAGTATGGAAAAGTATCTTTCAGAAGATGAATACTCTGGAGTAAAGGATAAGGGAGAATATCTCTTGAATGAGGAAGGCAATGACTTATTGCAGCAGAAAGAACTTAGTAATAAAACTGTTACCACACAGGGACAATTTCTTGTGGGAAAAAGAGATGAAGTTCAGTTTGAAGAACTGAGATGTGAAACAACAGGTGAAATTGTTGGGCCTTGTAATTTTCAAACTAACAATTTGTTTATAAATGTAGGGATTATAAGTGATGATAAAGTAGTTGCGAAGTGTCACAGAGAAATTGTATTGCTAGAATATTTGCTGGGAAATTCAGAGTATGACAGTTTGATTGCAGAGGAAGGAGTTCACTACAGTGGACAAGAGCAAGAAGACATCATTAGAGCAGATGATGTGGAGGAGAGACTAGTTGATAGTCTCATGAATTCTTTTGAGAATTCAAAGCAACATACTGATGTGATGACAGAGGAGAAAGAAACAGAGCAACAAATTGAATTGTTGCCAAAGGAAGATAAGGCATAGAAGCCTTATGGTTTTGATTTTAACAAGTGTTTTGTGAGTGCAGGTTTAGTTGCAGATGCTGGAGAAAATTTGGCACAGATGAGCAGCCAAATAAAGTTGAAAGAAGAAGATTCCGTGGAAGAATTTAATCCATGGAACATCGATGCTCACTTGCTGGAGAGAATGATGGAAATTCATGACTTAGTGCAGATAGAAATAATCATGAAAGAGGGTAAGGATGAAAGGGAGGTAGTAAGCGTAGGAGTCAAAGCAAAAGTTGGAGCAATAGAAATGTCTACAATGGTAGCAAGAGAAAAAGTAGAAGAAAAATTAAACTGAAAACTACAAAGAGGGAGTAACCTACAACAGTTTGAAGAGTTAGTGGACAACAACAACAACCTAAAGCAGAGAGAAAGAGGAAGAAGTAAGAGGTAGAATATGGACTAGTCCATGGATGAGCTGGAGACATAGATTAAAGAATTATGGCAGTTGATGATGAAATAGTCCATTTGGAGGAAATTGATAGTAGCAGGAATCATGATCAATTAGAACTTGAACCTGATTGAAAAGGAGAGGAAGATGAAATAGAATACACCAGACATACATTAGCAACAAAGGTGCAAGGCATTTGGGTAGCTACAAACTAAAGTTTGGGACCCTGGAGGTTTTCTATCAACTTATGAAGACACATGATTAGGAGATCATGAATATTTTCCACTTTGGGAATTTTATGTAGGAGCATTCAACCCAAGGAAAATCATTGTATTTTAGTGGACATAGGGGGTCATGTGTTTTAGGGAAGTCGGTTTCCTAAATGTTAAGTTAATGTAATATTTAGGCTTTTGAGTGAGTAGGATAGGAATTAATTAGATAGTGTGAGATGTTTTTAAATACTCTCGAATAAAGGAGAACGTGAGCGGTTAATGATGACAAGAGAGTTAGAAGTCAATTATAACTCTTAAGGTGGTTTCATGATTCGAGGAACTAGAGAGTTCTTAGGGATTAACTGGAGTTAGAAGTGGACTTAGAGGACATTTAGGAGTCAGTTTAGTAGATTAAGGATCTGAACAAGAATTAGTTCAACATAACCTTTTTGGTATAAATGTAAGCCTACAGGCAAAGTGTAGGAGAGGCCACTGATATTGAAGACCAGGCCTGAGAGGCAGAGAGTCTCGGCATGTAATTAATTGTTTACACTTATACATATATAGAGGTTTATTCCATAACGGTGTAAGTGTGTGAAATGAGTATTTATTGAATGAATTATATGTGAATTCATAGGTTCTATAACAGAGGTTGCAGGCAGAGTTCTGTAGAACTACACAGAGAAGGAGAATGATTCAGAGGAATCATAGTGGGTCTTTGAATCCAGTTGAAGATCAGAGTGATGCTTTAGAGAGATTGTGTTGTGAGAATTCACAGAGGTCAAGCTCAAGAGTGAGTTGAATAGTGGAAGCAGAAGTATGAAACCTTTGAAGAAAACCTGAAACCACAGAGTAAACACTAAAGAAATGAATTTAAGTCAAAGCAAAGGGATGAACGAAGAGGCGAGTCGTCGATGCATAGGAGCCGTTGGATCTCAGAGATCAACGAACGAGGTTGTCAGATGATAAGCGTCCAAGATTAAATCATGTAGATTGGAATCAAGGAGGAATGGTGGAGATTAACCAGAAGCACTGGTGGAAGAGGAATCTGGAGGAACCATAAGAACCGTCCGATGGAAGAAATTGACGGTCATCGGGTGATGAAGGTACACAGAAAATAATTAGCAAAAAGGCAGATTTATACACACAAGTGGTATTTTGGGTGAGTGTGAAGTGGTAAGCTGTATTTCGAGGAAGGCACCGGATACCATTCATCGATTGACATGTAGCACGAGTGTGGATAAGGAAACCGCTTTATCAGGCGGTTAACCCCCATGCTAATTGTGCACCTGAAATCTTTGACAGCCATCGGATCTAGCGTGAGATGATCGACGGTGGAGGAGTGTTGTGTAATTTTTATTGATCAGGAATAGATATCAACCATCAGATCATGGAGTTGAAATATACAGTGGAGAGTGAACCTGATAAAGGTAGGCCTCGGTAACTGCGCAAAGGCGTGGATTGGTGGAAAGGTGAGTTTACGTGCATTTATTTGTATTTGTATTATATAGGTTTGTAATAGAATTAAAGTGGATAAAAGGGTATGGTTAAGTCCGCATATAACCTAAGTTAAAGAGCAGGGTAAAGATTAATGAATGGTTAAGGGTAATCAAGGTTAAGGAGGGTGAATTGAGTTATGCTTAAGGGTGAATGAAAGTTAAAGACCATGGACAGAAAAAGAACATGTTTTCGCATAATAAAGTATTAATGAAAAATCTTTAAACCTTAATCAAATGAAGGTTTGACAAGGTAGGGGAAGAGAAATTCCTGGGACAAATGTGCTTATGCATTTTAAATGCATACTGTGGGTGTAAGCGAGGGTAACCCTGCGTTAGTTGTTCACATTTTACACCAACCCATAGAGGATTAGGTGTCCAACATTCCCCCCCTTAATCCAAAGGGTTATGTATGAGTCCAAGAAGAGAGCTGTAATACAAAATGTGCAAAAATGCATGGAAACATTAGGTTGAATGTGCTCTCTGAAATGTTGGTATAAAGGGCGGTGGTTTAAGGATGACCACCAACACTGGAACACTTAGTGCAGTTCCCAGAACTCTTCCAAGTTTGGCATGAAGCTCAGGTCTTCTACTAGAGGAAGTGCTCCTGATGTTTTGAAGAGGTAAAATTTCAACCAATAAAGGGAGGTCTCACCCCGCATAAAAGGGAGAACCTCAACCTGAAAAGGCAGGTCTCAACCTGTGATGGTTTAAGCATGACCAACAACTCTGGAATGCTTAATGCAATTCCTGGAACTCTTCCGAAACTAGCAAGAAGCTGAAGTCTTCTTCTAGAGGAAGTGTCCCAAATTCTTTGAAGAGGTATCATCGAATGAAGGCATGCTCAGGGGCATCTTTGTCTCTGGTTACAACTCTGAATCTGGTATGGTAGGTTGTGGCTCAGGCTCGCTTGATCTGACTTTTAAGCTTGTAGATGACCATCATTTCCCCTCTGTTAGATACAAGGCAAGAAGATGAAGAGATCTCAATTGCAAGACTTTTCAATATTTGAGAACAAATCTTGTTGTATGAGAGAAATATCTTCTTGGCTGTTGAAGGCCATTGCCAAGAAGCGATCCATCCAAGATGAATCATTGTTCTTGTAGGATGTTTGTTTTTGAAGCATCCGTTTGAAGAATGACTGGTTTTATGACAGTGCTTACATGGATGAAGATCAAAATAAGAAAAAGAAAAATTTGTTACACTGAATTGGTAACAGTTTTATTAATTTGTAATAGATGTAAATTTTGCAATGATTGATTTTTATGGAATTTCAAATATTTTTAAAAATGTTTATATTTGTTATGAAGGATTTTAGATAGATCAGTTTAAAAAAAAAAAAAAATAGATTTAAATTTAGAAATAAAGAAGTATTTAAGGGAAGTGAAGTTTTTTTTGGTGATTTCTATTTGTAAGGTTATTATATTATCTACTTTATTGGATTTTATTTAAAATTCAAAATTAATTTAGAAAAAAATGGCTGAATATCCTGTTATCACAAGGAATTTTTGAAAATGATAATTTTTATGATATATAGTGTCGAATTTTTTTCGAATTAAAAATTTTCTATTCGATTTTTTATCGTATCGTATCGAATTCAAATCCGAATTCGAATTCGAACTTGGTAAATATGATGTGGGGTGCTTGTAATCTACAACTTCCTTTTATCTTTTCCAATTCAGATATGTTTTCTTGAATATTTTGATTTTTTTCTATCAGGTTCATCTTGCTGTATATGGACCTCTCCCCCTGTACCGTTATCATCACAAGGGTGATTCGTATATTCCGACAGTGCCAGTTAGGCTCATGTTATGAACATTGGATGGCATATGTACATCTTATTATTCTGATATCAATATAAAATTATGCTTTTTTCGTACTGAGAGTACAATTTTTTTTATAGCTTTTCATCTTTGAAGAGTTAGATAAATATATTCTCTTCTAAATAAAATTAATACCAGCCATTCAAATTTGATCACTGTGAGTGATGCCATTGGCTACGTTCATTTCATGCAAACTCTTTCTGAAATGGTCAAGGGGGCAGCCAGGTATTTGGTTCTACTGGTCTAGAAAAGAGAAATTCTCCGACCCCGACTGAATCCTACAATTAAATCCCCACACTACACATATGATCAAATCGATTGCAAGTATGGTAAGATGGTGAACATGAATGATATGACATAAATTATTTATTTATTTATTTTTTCAGGCAAAAGGAGATCGAGTTGCTTAAGAGACCAGCAGTAGACCAAGGCAAGTGCTCAACCTTTGATGTTATGTCCGCGTTTTTGTGGCGATTAAGAACAAGGTCTCTCCAACTGCTTGTAGAGCAGGAAGTTTGATTCATATTCCCAAAGGATGCTTGAGCGAAATTCGAGCCGCTGCTTCTGGAAGGCTTCTATGGCAACACAATCTATTTGGCATGCACGAAAACTACAACTGGAGATCTAACAAAGAAACCGTTGTCTTTCACTGTTAAACTGGTCCATGAAGCGAAAAAGAGTGTGAACGATGAGTACATGCGGTCGGTGATCGAGTTGATGGAGTTGAAAGGGCACCCTCTATTCACAGTGGTTGGAAGCTACGCGATATCAGACTGTACCAAAATTGGGTTTCAATATATGGATTTCAGGTGGGGAAGACTAGCCTACGGAGGGCCTACAGAAGGTGGAGTGGGACTAGTGCTTGGCTTGTTGAGCTTTTTGATCCCCTATCAAACTAGACAGGGGTGAAAGGAATAGTGGTTCTCGTCTGCCTATCGTCCGTTGCCATGAAAATATTTCAGGTAGAAATCAAGGAAGCCATCAAGAACGCTCCTCTCATTCATTGTAATTGCCTAAATTAATATTAAGCATGCTCTTGTTTGTGGAATGAGTAATAATTAAGTAGTTGTTAGTGGAATACCAAGCAAAGCCATCTTTCATGAAATATTGATATGTTCTTTTGCTTTGTTGAACTTAGTTCGATTATAGATTTTGGAAACATCTTAATAACAGTCGGGTCAATTTTGTGAAATATCAATATAATAATCTTTGTCTTTGCTGAACTTATCGAATATATATTTTGGGAATATCTGAACTTAGCTAGGTTATAGATTTTGGAAATATCTTAATAGTAGCGATGCCAATTTTGTGAAGTATCAATATAACATTTTGGATCCAGGAAACCGTTATTCTTACCTAATCGAAATAGTCATTTTTATTTTGATTACATTTGGTTTATTTAAAATAGTTATTGAGAAAGTTACCTTAAATATTTTTAATTGTAAATTTGGTTCAATGTTTATGAAGTAAAGTTAGAGTTTTTTCAATGTCATTTGGGTGTCAAAATCTGCAAAGTCACTGTTAGAGTTTTCTTTCCTATTACATTCGTTTGATTGGAGATTTTGTTTATTTGAAATAGTTAGAAGAAAGTTAATTAGACTTTCGATTGTTTTGATGACCGTGCGAGTTGGAAAATTTTTCCTTCATTATTTGGTTCAGTGTTTATGAAGCTAAGTCAGGGTGACTCCTTTCTACATGTTAAATGTTTTCCAATTTTAGTTGAGTTTCAAAGTCATTGTTAGATTTTCGATTTGTTTTGATGACCGTGTGAGTTGTAAGTTCAGTTCAATTTTGTTCCGTTTTATTTTTTTACGAATTTTGTATAAAATTCATTAATATATTATATATTTAAATTAGATAATTTATACAAACTAAATTTTTTATTTAAATAATAATTTTCCCCAAAAAAATTTAATTAAAAAAATCAAAATCCATATAAATATATAAAAATAGAATTTCACTTCAAAATAAATAAAAAATCAAAATATAAAGTAGATAAATGAGCATCAAAACATAAAGTAGATAAATGAAATATAGTGTTGATTTACCTGTATCTCAAAATAAAGTAATGATGAAGGCATTGAATAGACAATGTTAACGACAAATAACTCAATTGTTGGTCATTTTAAGAATCCTCCTTTTCCCCTTTCCCCGAAGTATTTCCATGTAATAATATCATTAAAAATGAAGTTATCTCCTTAAATCATGATGTCGTCAATGTTTTCCACTCCATGATAGAAGAATAATATCTATAAGTGCCCAAAGGTGTGGGTGTCATTGAGATCTTCCCAAGTTCATATTTGTTTATTTTCAATCTTTTTGCGAAAATGATTCTATATTTTTCAATCCATTTGTTTGTGGAGACTCCTCTTTGAACAAGATGCTAATATGTATCTATACGCAAAATATAAGAGATATTGAGATCATCTTACATTTAATTTAATTTACGCATTCAATACAATTTGATTTAAAAAATAAAATAAATTAAAGTTAAACTTTTCATTATATTGTTTGTCATCTATTTTGATTCATTTAGAGGGGAAAAAGTGGAGGAATTAGGTCATGGGACCATTTTTACCGATGGGACCTAGTTTGGAAAAACAAGGCCAAAAACCTTCAAGGATCATTTTGAGGCATCAAACCACATTTTCTAAGGGTAAAACTTTGTTGCTTTGGCACAAAATATGTTTATGTTATTCTACACACAAAGATCTTTCCAATGACACAAGAAGCGCATCAATCAGAGTCTATATGCAAAATTTATGCCACTTAGAAGTTGGCGTTCCTATTTTCACACCCATAATTTGGGAGGATGCCATGTCAACCCTCATTATTCATAGAAAATGGGCTAGCCACATGATTATTATGTAAAATACTCTAGAAGAGTCTACATTGTAGCTCTGGTTAAGAGTTGAGGTAGTCAAACTTAACCACTAGTAGGCTACTAGGTTGTGCTATAAACAAATCACTAGGAGGAGGCATTCCATTCTTTCAAGTGCATTTGTTCCATAACTAAGAAAAAATTGCTAAGAGGGATAGATGGTAGAGCACACAAAGAATATTTATGCATTGTAGCATCTCACGGGCCACAAGCCATACTTCTTTGTACTTGCATCCATATTTCTAGACAGAAGAAAAGAGTGGAGTGACCTCACCTTCCAACTGGGTTTTCTCCTGAAAGGATTTCCCAGAGCATATATTCTATCTTTTGTGTGTGAACTCTTATTTTTTCATTCTCTATTTTCTGCATAATTTTCATCTCAATGCATGCACTATTCACAATAAAATCTATGGATCTAGAAATCTAATAAAACTGTAATAGTGTAAGATTTCATATTTTAAATATAATATTATTAGATCTGTTGTGATAAACTCTCCAATGGAATATCTATGGTAGTTTATGGATCATATTTGTATCATAGCAATATTTTTTGGGTATTTTAGGGGATCTAGATTGGCGGGGTCAAAAATTGTAAAACCCTAATCATGGCTGACAAATCTGTGAATGAATCTCATTATCCTGCAAAGGTGAGGTTTTTGTGGCTGAAGAAAGTCACATATATAAACCAAAATGTAAAACTCCTCATGGTGGCCTTGAGCAATAACTTTGCGATATTTAGAGAATATGGGGGTTCAGATGTAGAGGAAAAATCAGAAGGGGATTGAAAATAAATGAAAAACCAACTAAAGAAAGAACCCTAAAAAGATCAACCCAGTTTGAGTGTCATGAATCAATCACAATCCCTATTTAAAATGGAAGAAAAAGTTGATGTCAAGTCATATCACAATGAGATCAACGCTCTAAAGTTAAATAACTGTTTGCAACAACTGAGTCCATAAAATCTAGGAAGGACATAAGATTTCATTTACGCATTTGAAATTAGAGGACCATGCACTAACTTGGTAGGAGAGTCACAAAAATACCTTCAGGTTGGAGGGAGAGCCTCAAATGACTAAGTGGGAGCACTTCAAAACCTTCATTAAGTCACAGTTTTAACCTATTAGGTATGTAGAGGACCAATGGATCCGATGGTACTACTTCAGACAAAAGTTGGTCCAAAGGATGCAAGAGTACACTACAAAGTTCAGAAAGATGGCCATATTGCTGGGTATCTCTCCAAGTAACCTGAATATACTCCTCAAGTATTTTGGGGGTCTACACCACCACCTATGTGAGCAAATAATGTTCTTCAAGCCCAAGTCAGTGGACGAGGCTTATGTACATGCACAATAGCTGGAAAACATAGGCGTGAAGAGAGTGAAACAAAGTGGATTAAAGTAGAAGGAGAAACAAGATGCTTCTAAGGAGGGGAAGACGAAGCAAAAAGTAGGAAAAGATAAAAAAACTACAACCACAATACAACAGTGCAAACATCCCTAGTAACCTCTGCAACATTGATGGACATATGGAGGAGAAGTGTTGAAAGTTTCATTTGGAGTTGAACCCAAAGAAAAAAAAGAAATATAATAAAAAGAATGTCATGGCCACTAACTCGAGCAACCAAGTTGAAAGAAACTTCAACGTGGATGAGAATATTATCTGTACATCAGTGCAGAAGGAGGTAAATATTGTTAAGTTTTTTATGGGCTGAATTGTTCTTTGCTTTGATAATTACATTTATATACTTTTGATTATTTACATACTCATTCCCTCCACACCATGATTATAAACATGTGAAATTATATAGAAACAATAACATCATCAATAATAAAACAAAAATAAAAGGAACATGAGAAGAAAAGCACACACATAGAAACACCAGGATTGGTCGGAGACCTGGGAAAAACCCCACAAGCGGGGGAATTCGGAATTAACCCTTCTTCTTCTTCTATTAGATTTCATCAATTGTTTAGATGAGATAAAAAGTACATCATTATCATTGTAAATCATATCACGCCATCTAGGGCCAATCTGGAGAGGTTCACAACTACATTTTTGAACAATGAAAATATGAGAATATTGCTTCTTGCCAAAATCAACGTTTCTCTTACGATGCTTCTATGCCATATCAACACATTGAAACCTACGCTAGACCATTACTGTTCCCATACAATCATATCAATACATATATGATACAATTACTGTAATGCAATGCTACCAATACTATACTGTGTACATTGTTAAATCAATGTAGCTAATACTACATATATGTTATAATGTAGAAGTCCCAAAATTAGCTACAGAGAATGCTTGCCATACCAATACACACATATACTAAATTGCTGAAGCTTAACATACTGTGTTGTATGCTTCTATTTCGATATTGTATGCAGAGAGATGGGACCAATAGTGAATGCGATGTCAACATATTGATGTCCATGCTACAATGAAGTGATGACAAAGGATATATATGATCCAACACACACCGAAAATATATATAGAAGGTTCCCATAAGATATATATGCGATGCTCAAAACAAAGAAATACCTATACTACGTGATTGTGTGTCATTCGTTAAGCCACAAAATAATATGATAGCCATTGTGAAAACATATGCCCATATGATAGATATCATATCCGTATTGAGATTAGTCTATACAACTGTGCCAAGGCTCATTCATAACAATTCTAATGATAGTGCCAAAACTATAATGATATGTGCAGACTTTTGTGCAGTTATGCCAATAAGATCGCAGAGAGATCATATATTAACGTAGCATACAAAGAGGAAAAAAATTTGACTTTTCTATGTGATGCGAGCCATATAATATAAAGGATCATAATATAAGAGTATATCATGATTGTGCCATATGTGTTAAACTATCGATTCAAGAGACAATACCATGCATATGTGAAATATCAATCAAGTAGAAGTTCATTATAGCATGGTAATAAAAACAGCAGAGAGCACGAGCCAGAGAGAAAGAACATATGCTGGAGAGTGGAATACCTGCAACTTGTGGGAGAGATCTTCATGAGAGAGAAGCCCTGTGAGAGAGTAGACCAATGAACCTCAGACCCATTAAAGTCTTAGAGCCATCAAACTAAATTGCAGAGAGGGAAAGATGATTCTCATGGTTGGTTCTTTACATAATCGAGTCTTATTTATAGTCAACGAATGAGAGTCAAATGATAAGCCAACATATCAATTTTAAATTTTAAAATTTTCCCTCCAATAAAAGCCGACTTGGAGAAAAATCAAATTAGTTTATTATAAGAGTCCTCTTATTAATAATAATTCCTTTTCTTAAACAAATGAGAGGAGGAGTTCTAGGGAATTTCTCCCTAGCTGCCAAATTTAAGAGTAGCCTTCAACAACAGGAAGAGAAAGAAATGATCAAACTATTCCAAATAAAGGTATAGGTTAAGAAGAGGAAGATTGATGCTTTGTTTGACTCAGGATCATAAGTAAATCTCATTGTAGCAGAGATGGATAAGAAGTTGGGGATGGAAGTTCATGATCATCCAAAACCATATCCACAAAGAGGTGAAGGTAAAAAAACAATGAAAAATTAGATTTTCTATGAGTGCTAATTTTATTGATAAAGTAGAAGTAGATGTGGTTCCCTTGATGTATGTGGAGTCGTATTTTGGAGTCTCTACATGTACATGTGATATGCAATATTCATGTGAAGATCCAACCAATATCAGCTTGTCAAGGATGTAAAAAAATTCATCACCAACATGCACAAAGGCAAGTTGAATATTTCACTGGTAAGTGCCAAACAAGCCAAGAAATTGATCAATTCCAGCAAGAAGTATGCTTTATTGTTTTTAAGAGAAAGTCAGTCTGTAGAAGAGTCAATAAGAGGAAAATCATCCTTAGAGGTGTATACTAAGAAACAAAAACAACAACATGAAGAGTTTCTACAAGAATATGGGGATGTGTTCCAAGAGCCTAAAGGGTTACCACCTAAGAGGGAAGTGGAGCACAAGATCCAACTATAGCTGCAATCACCATTGCCAAAAATTGGGTTGTACATGCAGTTTGTGATAAAAGCATGCGAGGTGAAGTAGCAATTGCAACAACTATTTGAACAAGGTGTCATTCAACCGAGTACATCACCATGTGGGTCACCTATCATCATTGTGCCAAAGAAGGATGGGACTTGGAGGATGTGTACATATTACATGGCATTGAACAAAATAAAACTCATGAACATATACCCCTTGCATTGGATATATGATATGTTGGAATAGTTGTAGAAAATAAAGTACTTCACCAAGATGGACTTATAGGATGGATATCACTAGGTTCGAGTCAAAGAAGAAGATACATGGAAGACCGCCTTCAAAACCAGACAAGGTTTGTATGAGTGGTTAGTCATGCCATTTGGCCTATGCAATGCACCAACTACATTTATGAGATTAATGAATGATGTATTTCACCCTTTTATAGTTTCAATTTTTATTGTCTATTTGGATGATATACTACTGGTATACAATGCTACTTGGGAGGAGCACATCTTAGATTTGAAGCAGGTGTTGGAAACATTAAAGAAGCACCAACTGCTAGAAAATCTCAAGAAGTTTGAGTTTTCATGAGAGTCTTTGGTATATACGGGGTATGTGATAGGTAGAGGAGAGTTGAAGATAGATCATGCCAAGATGGAGGCCATCATGAAATGGCCGATGCCTACCAATGTTTATGAGGTTAGAAGTTTTGTTAAACACACATGGCAGAGACAAAATAGGAAAGATAAACATGAGATTACATTCATTATTGACAATGATATACATTTATAGTACATTCGTGTGACCGTTGGGTTCCACATCCCATGGTCTCTTGGACTCTCATGGCTGTTGATGCAGGAGCTTTCAACCCAAGGAAAATCATTGTATTTTAGTAGACATAGGGGGTCATGTGTTTTAGGGAAATTGGTTTCCTAAATGTTAAGTTAATGTAATATTTAGGCTTTTGAGTGAGTAGGATAAGAAATAATTGGATAATGTGAGATGTTTGTATATGCTCTCGAATAAAGGAGAACATGAGTGGCTAATAATGACAAGAGAATTAGAAGTCAATTATAAATCTTAAGGTGGTTTCATGATTCGAGGAACTAGAGAGGATTCTTAGGGATTAACTGGAGTTAGAAGTGGACTTAGAGGACATTTAAGAGTCAGTTTCGTAGATTAAGGATTTGAAGGAGAATTAGTTCAACAGAACTTTTCTGGTATAAAGGTAAGCCTACGGGCAGAGTGTAGGAGAGGCCACTGATATTGAAGATTAGGCCTGAGAGACAGAGAGTCTAGACATGTAATCAGTTGTTTATACTTATACATATATAGAGGTTTATTCCATAATGGTTAAGTGTGTGAAATGAGTAGTTATTGAATGAATCATATGTGAATTCGTAGGTTCTGCAACAGAGGTTGCAAGCAGAGTTTTGTAGAACTACATAGAGAATGAGAATGATTTAGAGGAATCATAGTGGGTCTTTGAATCCAGTTGAACGATCAGAGTGAAGCTCTAGAGAGATTACGTTGTGAGAATTCATAGAGGTCAAGATCAGGAGTGAATTGAACATCGGAAGCGGAAGTATGAAACCTTTGAAGAAAACCTGAAACCACAGAGTAAACAATGAAGAAATGAATTTAAGTCAAAGCAAAGGGATGAATGAAGAGGCGAGTCATTGATGCATAGGAGTTGTTGGATCTCGGAGATCAACGGATGAGGTTGTTAGATGATAAGCGACCAATATTAGATCGTGTAGATTGGAATCGAGGAGGAACAATGGAGATTAACAAGAAGCATTGGTGGAAGAGGAATCTGGAGGAACCATCAGAACCGTCCAATGGAAGAAAACGACAGTCATCGGGTGATGAAGGTACACGGAAGATAATTGGCGAAAAGGTGGATTTATACACACAAGCAGTATTTTGGGTGAGTGTGAAGTGGTAAGCTATATTTCGAGGAAGGCACCCGATACCATTCGTCAATTGACATGTAGCACGAGGGTGGATAGCGAAACCGCTTTATCAGGCGGCTAACCCCCTGCTAATTGTGCACTTGAAATCTCTAACCAATGTCAGATTTAGCGCGAGATGATTGACGGTGGAGGAGTGTCGTGTAAGTTTTAATGATTGAGAATAGATATCAACCGTCAGATCGTGGAGTTGAAATCTACGATGGAGAGTGAACTTGATAAAGGTAGGCCTTGGTAACTGTGCGAAGGCATGGATTGGTGGAAACATGAGTTTACGTGCATTTATTTGTATTTTCTATTATACGGGTTTATAATAGAATTAAAGTGGATAAAAGGGTGTGGTTAAGTCCACATATAACCTAAGTTAAAGAGCGGGGTAAAGATTAATGAATGGTTAAGGGTAATCAAGGTTAAGGGGGGTGAATTAAGTTTATCTTAAGGGTGAATGAAAGTTAAAGACCATCAGAAGAAAAAGAACATGTTTCTACATAATAAAGTATTAATGAAAAATATTTAAACCTTAGTCAAATGAAGGTTTGACAAGGCAGGGGAAGAGAAATTCCTGGGGCAAACGTGCTTATGCATTTTAAATGCATACTGTGGGTGGAAGTTGGGGTAACCTTGCATCATTTGGTGTCAGAGCAGAATTGTAATTGAAACAATTGGTGATAAAACAGAACAAAGAAATTCTATGTGAAATAATTGAGAACAAAGTTACGTTTTAAGATGTTTATGCAGGCAAGGAAGGATTAGATTCTAATTTGACAGAAAGTAGGCACACAGAGGTGATGTGTAGCAGAAATTGTAGATGCAAGAAATAGAGGACAATCCATTCAAGGTATAGGTGGAATGGTGGAACAAGATCATGCAGAGATCTTGAAGGTGAGGTGATATGTTCTGTTTTATTTGATTGGAGAATGTGTGTTTGTACATTGATGCACAGATAACAACAAAAGAAGGTGAGAAGGTTTCAACATCTAGAGCAAGGAGTGCTTGAATTGGTTCGAGAGGAAAGAACCAGAGAAATGCTAAGAGACTGAGCTCAGAAGAGGAGAGAAGCTTAGTGAGGCATATGTAGCGAGAATGAGACTTGTTACTGCAGAGGTATTGTTGCAGCTCACAAAGGCAATTCCACAGAGGACGTGGGTAGAATTGCAAGGTAATGAAGGAAGCTGGTAAGACTTTCTAAGTGAAAGAAGAGGTGGTTAGAACCAAGTATTTCATGGTGATTGAAATACAAGAGCATAGTTGTGTTCTTGAGAAGTGTAGAAGATTTGAATCCTAGAGGGAGCAGAGAAAAGTGCCCAAAGGAGGTTCCAGAGATAGAGAACCAAGTGCTTGCCAAAATACCAAGTACAAAGGAAAGCTTGGTGAGGTAAGTTGCAACAAGGAGGACTTGTTGTTGTAGAGGCTTTAATGCAACTCGTAGTGAGTGAGTAAGGAGCTCATGAAGATAGAGAAGAAGAAGATGGCTACTGATAGTCATAGCAGAGGTTCTGAGGAAGACCACAATAGAAGAAATATGAAGAAAGAGGATGCCAAGGAAAATGGCAAGAGAATGAGTCAAGAGGAAATTGACAAGGAAATTGTAGAGATGAAAGAACAACTCAATGTATTAATAAGGATACTTGAGAAAAACCAAAGACTAGGTTGGGTCTTGAGGAAGAAGCCAGTGAAGTGGCATAAGTTACAGAGAAGGCTACAATAGAGGCAAGTAAAGTGGCTGATGGAAAAACTCAAAGAAGCTGAGTTGGAAATGAAAATAGAAGTGCCCACTTGTGAAGCAGAACAAGGTGAAGTTCTGAGTGAAGATAAAGACTTGAAGACTGAAACTTCAAGTGAGGCCAAAGGGTCACATGGTTTTAAATTTGATAATTTGTGTGTGTTTGCAGGTGAAACATGTAAAGAAGGACAATTTGTTGATATTGTCATAAAGGAGGAAGAAGACAAGCAGAATCTAAATTCTGTTCTAGAAGAAGATGAGATAGATAGGTCTCATATACAATTGGGGAAAGATACCAAGCAACCAAGTGAAGGACTTAAGGAGATTGAAGAGGATACCAATAAAGAATTTTTGAGTCATAAAGAGAACTTGCAACAACAAGGAGATATGATGGCTGAAACATCAAGTGGGACCATAGGGTCTTATGTTTTTAAAATTGATAATTTGTTTGTGGATGCAAAACAAATGCAGGAGAATATTAATGTAGATGGTGAGACAAGGATAGCTCTTGGAGAAGGTAAACAACAAGAGATTCAAGGAAAACTTGAAGAAGAGACTATGTTAGCTGAAAACATAGTAAATGATCATTAGTTCACCATGATGATAGGCACAATGGAAATAACCATGGAAGCTATTGAGACAGACAGTAAAAAAGAAGGACATCTACTGAAAGATGTTAATAAGGAAGAAACCTATGCAAAGGATTTAACCTTGGGAGAAAGGACATTCGATGATTGGCCACTAACAAAGGAGGGTTTTGCAGAGGATGAGAAATCTTTTGAAGCTGTCAAAAGTATGGAAAAGTATCTTTCAAAAGATGAATACTCTGGAGTAAAGAATAAGGGAGAACATCTCTTGAATGAGGAAGGCAGTGACTTATTACAGCAGAAAGAACTTAGTAATAAAACTGTTACCACACAGGGACAATTTCTTGTGGGAAAAAGAGATGAAGTTCAGTTTGAAGAAATGATATGTGAAACAACAGTTGAAATTGTTGGGCCTTGTAATTTTCAAACTAACAATTTGTTTATAAATGCAGGGATTATAAGTGATGATAAAGTACTTGTGAAGTGTCACAGAGAATTGTATTGCTGGAATATTTGCTGGGAAATTTAGAGTATGACAGTTTGATTGTAGAGGAAGGAGTTCACTACAGTGGACAAGAGCAAGAAGACATCATTAGAGCAGATGATGTGGAGGAGAGACTAGTTGACAGTCTCATGAATTCTTTTGAGAATTCAAAGCAACATACTGATGTGCTGATAGAGGAGAAAGAAACACAACAACAAATTGAATTGTTGCCAAAGGAAGATAAGGCATATAAACCTTATGGTTTTGATTTTAACAAGTGTTTTGTGAGTGCAGGTTTAGTTGCAGATGCTGGAGAAAATTTGGCACTAATGAGCAGCCAAATAAAGATGAAAGAAGAATATTCTGTGGAAGAATTTAATCCATGGAACATCGATGCTCAATTGCTGGAGAGAATGCTGGAAATTCATGACTCAGTGCAGATAGAAATAATCATGAAAGAGGGTAAGGATGAAAGGGAGTTAGTAAGCGTAGGAGTCAAAGCAAAAGTTGGAGCAAGAGCAATGTCTACAATGGTAGCAAGAGCAAAAGTAGAAGAAAAAGTAAACCAACAACTACAAAGAGGGAGTAACCTACAACAGTTTGAAGAGTTAGTGGACAAAAACAACAACCTGAAATAGAGAGAAAGAGGAAGAAGTAAGAGGTAGAATATGGACTAGTCCATGGATGAACTGGAGACAAAGATTAAGGAATTATGGCAGTTGATGATGAAACAGTCCATGTGGAGGAAATTGATAGTAGTAGGAAGCATGATCAATCAGAACTTGAACCTGATTGAAAAGGAGAGGAAGATGAAATAGAATACAATAGACATACATTAGCAACAAAGGTACAAGGCATTTGGGTAGCTACAAACTAAAGTTTGGGACCCTGGAGGTTTTCTATCAACTTATGAAGACACATGATCAAGAGATCATGAATATTTTCCACTTTGGGAGTTTTATGCAGGGGCATTCAACCCAAGGAAAATAATTGTATTTTAGTGGACATAGGGGGTCATATGTTTTAGGGAAGTCGTTTTCCTAAATGTTAAGTTAATGTAATATTTAGGCTTTTGAGTGAGTAGGATAGGAATTAATTAGATAATGTGAGATGTTTGTAAATACTCTCGAATAAAGGAGAATGTGAGTGGTCAATAATGACAAGAGAGTTAGAAGTCAATTATAACCCTTAAGGTGGTTTCATGATTCGAGGAACTAGAGAGGATTATTAGGGATTAACTGGAGTTAGAAGTGGACTTAGAGGACATTTAGGAGTCAGTTTAGTAGATTAAGGATCTGAACAAGAATTAGTTCAATGGAACCTTTTTGGTATAGATGTAAGCCTATAGGAAAAGTGTAGGAGAGGCCACTAATATTGAAGATCAGGCCTGAGAGGCAGAGAGTCTCGACATGTAATTAATTGTTTACACTTATACATATACAGAGGTTTATTCCATAATGGTGTAAGTGTGTGAAATGAGTATTTATTGAATGAATTATATGTGAATTCGTAGGTTCTATAACAGAGGTTGCAGGCAGAGTTCTGTAGAACTACATAGAGAAGGAGAATGATTCAGAGGAATCATAGTGGGTCTTTGAATCCAGTTGAAGATCAGAGTGATGCTCTGGAGAGACTGCGTTGTGAGAATTCGCAGAGATCAAGCTCAGGAGTGAGTTGAATAGTGGAAGCAGAAGTATGAAACCTTTGAAGAAAACCCGAAATCACAAAGTAAACATTGAATAAATGAATTGAAGTCAAAGCAAAGGGACGAACGAAGAGGCGAGTCATCGATGCATAGGAGCCGTTGGATCTTGGAGATCAACGAACGAGGTTGTTAGATGATAAGCATCCAAGATTAAATCATGTAGATTGGAATCAAGGAGGAATGGTGGAGATTAACCAGAAGCACTAGCGGAAGAGGAATCTGGAGGAACCATATGAACCGTCCAATGGAAGAAATTGATGGTCATCGGGTGATGAGGGTACACGGAAGATAATTAGAAAAAAGGCGGATTTATACACACAAGTGGTATTTTGGGTGAGTGTGAAGTGGTAAGATGTATTTCGAGGAAGGCACCGGATACCATTCATCGATTGACATGTAGCACGAGTGTGGATAGGGAAACCGCTTTATCAGGCGGTTAACCCCCGTGCTAATTATGCACCCAAAATCTCTTACAGCCATCGGATCTAGCGTGAGATGATCGACGGTGGAGGAGTGTTGTGTAATTTTGATTGATTGGGAATAGATATCAACCATCAGATCATGGATTTGAAATCTACGGTGGAGAGTGAACCCGATAAAGGTAGGCCTCAGTAACTGTGCAAAGGCGTGGATTGGTGGAAAGGTGAGTTTACGTGCATTTATTTGTATTTCTATTATATAGGTTTATAATAGAATTAAAGTGGAAAAAAGGGTATGGTTAAGTCTGCATATAACCTAAGTTAAAGAGCGGGGTAAAGATTAATGAATGGTTAAGGGTAATCAAGGTTAAGGAGGGTGAATTAAGTTATGCTTAAGGGTGAATGAAAGTTAAAGACCATGGGCAGAAAAAGAACATGTTTCCGCATAATAAAGTATTAATGAAAAATATTTAAACCTTAATCAAATGAAGGTTTGACAAGGTAGGGGAAGAGAAATTCCTGGGACAAATGTGCTTATGCATTTTAAATGCATACTGTGGGTGTAAACGAGGGTAACCCTGCGTCAACTTTTCATATTTTACACCAACCCATAGAGGATTAGGTGTCCAACATTCCCCCCCTTAATCCAAAGGGTTATGTATGAGTCCAAGAAGAGAGATGTAATACAAAATGTGCAAAAATGCATGGCAACATTAGGTTGTATGTGCTCTCTGAAGTGTTGGTATAAAGGGCGGTGGTTTAAGGATGACCACCAACACTGGAACGCTTAGTGCAGTTCCCAGAACTCTTCCAAGTTTGGCATGAAGCTCAGGTCTTCTACTAGAGGAAGTGCTCCTGATGTTTTTAAGAGGTAAACCTTCAACCAATAAAGGGAGGTCTCACCCCGCATAAAAGGGAGAACCTCAACCTGAAAAGGGAGGTCTCAACCTGTGATGGTTTAAGGATGACCAACAACTCTGGAATGCTTAATGCAATTCCTGGAACTCTTCCGAAACTAGCAAGAAGCTGAAGTCTTCTTCTAGAGGAAGTTTCCCCAATTCTTTGAAGGGGTATCACCGAATGAAGGCATGCTCAGGGGCATCTTTGTCTCTGGTTACAACTCTGAATCGGTATGGCAGGTTGTGGCTCAGGCTCGCTTGATCTGACTTTTAAGCTTGTAGATAACCATCATTTCCCCTCTGTTAGATACAAGGAAAGAAGATGAAGAGATCTCAACTGCAAGACTTTTCAATATTTGAGAACAAATCCTGTTGTATGAGAGAAATATCTTCTTGGTTGTTGAAGGCCATTGCCAAGAAGCGGTCCATCCAAGATGAATCATTGTTCTTGTAGGATGTTTGTTTTTGAAGCATATGTTTGACGAATGACTGGTTTTATGACAGTGCTTACATGGATGAAGATCAAAATAGTGATCTTTCATATGGCCAACTCGGTGACAGTGTTGGCATTTCACAATCTGTTGTTGTTGCTGTGGAAGAGGGGCAAAAGTTGAAGGTGAACTATCATGAAGGAATCCAACACTCTGAATCTGGATGGGCTTTGAGTAATCTGGAATATGAAAGGACACGTCCTTCTCATATCCAAGACCTTTTCTGTGCTTGTTATGGAGAAGCTCTTCCTAAGGGCTATTCATTGGCTTGGGAAGGTTGGCTGAATTTCTGCGTCTGCATGCAATTCTATTACTTCATTGGGCACTGGATATGAATCAACTTGCTGCTTATGGGAGTCTCTTTCAATGCTCTGAACAGAAACAAGTTCAGAATGATGACTCCTTTGTTTTAATTCCTTTTATTGAAGCTGAGATTCAAGCTCCAAAAATTCTATCTTCTCTTGCATTTTGCAGACAAATTCTAATGTCAGCCAGAGAGGATTTGTTGATTTTTACTGTGTCAATAGTAGTAGACTGTATCAGAATTTTCAAAAACTCTAATACTTCATAAGCTTTCCCCATTTTCTCTAGTTCAAGAGTGCCAAGAAATATGCAGAATAATGACAAAAATTTTAAGCACTTGAATTCTCTAGAAATAAATACGTAGACACTTGTAGTAGGGTCAATTGCAACTATTTATCAAAATAATAAAGTTAATTGTAGTTTTGGACTATGTCTTTCATGAGAGAAAATTTTCCTTGGTTATCTTTCGTATAAAACAATCTTGTCCCCTTTGAAATAATTCCCTTCATCCTTAATTTAATGGCTTCATATTTCGAGTATTTGAAGAAAATTGAAAGCACTTCAAGTTAGCACATGTTGGAATTTATACTTGTGCTTGTCCTTTACTGTATTGCGATGCCAAAAACAACAAGAAAAACACTCATAAATCTGAATTGTTGTTGCATACAAATAACAGACAATCTTGGTTCATATAACACTGATATCACCCCAAAAATTAAAGCAACCTTATCATTAGAACATGTTGAGAAAATGTATATATCAAGCTTTACCTTCTGTGTCAGATCACTGAAGCATATCGCATATCTCAACTTATTTGCGCAATGGTGTTAGACATTTTAGCACAACGCTAGGAGCAACTATCTTGTAAAGGGAATGAGACATGTGTCCTTTTCCCTTAACATTTTCTTTGGCATCCTTGGATTCATATTGGCTTTGTGGGAAAATTATTTACAGTCCAGTGCTTCAGATTCCTTGGAGTTACTGTCCAAGATTGTCCAAAGTATTACAGTACTGGCAGCCATGACTGTATTGTTTCTGTACAATATAGCAACCAACATTGTATTCTACTTGTATTGCAAGGCTAATCATAATGAGCTTCTCGGGGCAATTATGGAGGAGTTTGCCCATGATTATATCATTTTGCCATTTCATGATAAGAAATTTCTTTGTGTCATCTCTGCGGCTGAACCATGATTACATCTTGATTCAGGATTTGGTTCCCATAATGAATAACTATGTTTTTCTTGTCCCTTCTAGAATACTCAATGAAAAGCTCTATGTGTTATTGGGAATGGAGCCGTTGTGCATCTTCCAAGACTATTTGAAGAGATAGAAGGGCTTGAGTCTAATCGATTTTCTTGCCAAATAACCAACGCTCCATCAACTTCCAGCAAGAGAACATTCCACTATGATGTTACCATACCTTTTAATGGGATTCTATCCAACGCATATACTACCAGGACACACATGAGCCATGCACTACAATCAATGGATTTTAACACTTCAATCCCATGACTTAATTAATGCACATAGAAGTCACACCACTAAGGTCAAAATACGTAGAAAGGGGTAGCGATGTTGATTGTAATTGCAACAAACCAAATAAGTTATTACATGTTGATCAAATGATCCTTTTGACATTGTTCTAGACCTTGAGTCAACAATTCTAAGAGTGCACGTTCACGAAATCCGCACTGGAATTCAATCGCTTCACCTTCTAAAACCACAATGGCCGAGTGATTGACCGCTCATCTTCAAATCAGGCGAGACTCCAGGGTGAGACTCCACATGTAGATCGGTATCTGCGTTGTATGTTGGTCCTTATCTTATTCAACGAAACAGAAACATGCTCCACATATTAATACACCTCTACACACTGATATGCCTCGACACACTAAGATGTTGATATACATATGCCCACCTATGCACCAATTCACAGTGACAACTACACTCTGATCACCATGGATAAATTAAGGAATGCAAATGATAGCTTGCCTACATCAAAGATACATTTTAACATGCAGAGAGTGATGCAGAACAATGCGACTGTCTTCTGTACTCAAGAAACTTTGGAGGAAGGAGGTACCCTAATGGATGAAACCTCGGAAGACATTATTAAATACATCTAGGTTTTCAAAAATCATGGAGACACAATAGGATCATCAATGAGGAATTCTCATAGTCAGATCATTGGCCTTCCCATTATCCCAACTAATGTGTAATGTAGGTTTAATAATGCAAGGGAGTACTTTACCAGGACAGGAAAATACAACCTCTATGAGTGTTTGACTAGGGAGATACATTCTAGGTGTCGATTTATAGAAGAATCCACACATTTCATTGCATTTGTTCCTTATGTAGCTTCACTTCCCTTTGAGACATGGATCGCTCCCAAGGAACACGCTTCTCATTACCAGGAGATAAAAGACGAACAAGCAATGGATCTAGCATATATATTGAAGCATATTCTGCAGAAGTGAATTTGCAAAATCAGTGAGCCAATAGTGCTTCCATTCACGCAACACCACTAGGCAGCTTCTCCATTCTCACTGCACCACAACCAACATTCACATAGGCCACCATCGCATGCACCTTTGTTCGAATGTTCTAACAACACCAGGCAATAGTTTTTTCCACCTTGAGGTTCATCTACACAAATCAAAAACTTTATCGTAGAAATCTACAATGGCTAGGAAGTAGTGTATATATAATAGTGGTATATGAGAGCCTTGCAGCGCAAACCTCAACAAGAGGATGTGTAATGAGTGGGGGTAGCAATGTAAACCTAACGTATGACACCACAAGTATGACCACCATTACATATGATCACCGGAGGAGGTAACAACAATGAAGTATGAGTGGTATCGGGTATTACACTAGACTAGAGCTGCAGAGCATGACAATCGAGGGGTTGAGTGGTATTAAATAACCTCGAGCCAATGGCGGTATGGGAAATCGCACACCAGAGCAAAGCCGAAAATGGATGTAATAAAACTGTCAGGCATATTATTGCATGGTAGAGAAGAGCAGTGTTTTGGTGAACCGATACCACAAAGAATAATGGCAGAAGCGTTTTTGCATGGGAGAATATATAAAGTGCATGGTTGAGAAGTGCTCAAGGCAACCTAAATGATATGTTAGTGTTCGCATGAAAATAATGACTCAAAATGGAATAGGATCAGCAATCGCCTGCTTTGATACCATGTTAAACACACATGGCATAGACAAAATAGGAAAGATAAACATGAGATTACATTTATTATTGACAATGATATACATTTATAGTACATTCGTGCGATTGTTGGATCCCACGTCCCAAGGTCTCTTGGAATCTCATGGCTATTCACATTCTACACTAACCCATAGAGGATTAGGTGTCCAACAAGTTTCACTAGAGCAGTGCATTACCAGCAGAAATTCATAGCCTCATTTCCAGCTATTATGACATCACTTCGTGCCATAACAACAAGTGGCAAGAGTTTCCAGTGGGGAAAGGGTTAACAAAGGGATTTCGAGGAGCTAAAGAAGAAACAATGTAAACTTTGAAATGGGAACTATAAACTCAAAACGCGAACTCTAGCCAAAAAACCCTGCAAAAACATGAAAAACAGTGCTAAAAATGAAAAGTGTGTATACTTGAACGATGATTTTTTTTTTAGGGTCAATTTTGAACATGTTTAAAAAATGACAGTGAAAATGAACTTTTTGTGCAAAAATTGTGCAAAAAACACCCTGAAAATGAAAAGTGTTGATACTGGAATGATGAATTTTTTTTTAGGGTCAATTTTCAACATTTTTAAAAAATGTCAGTAAAACCGAAATTTTATGTGCAAAAAACACCCTCAAAACGAAAAGTGTTGATGCTGGAATAACACTTTTTTTTGTAGGGTAAATTTACAACATTTTGAAATAATGGTGTAAAAGATTTTATCGTGACTCCGAAAAACATTAAAATTTCAAAAGAACAATGAAAACATAAAATTAAAAACAAAAGCAAAAATAAAACAATGAAAAAAAAAAGTTAAAAAATAGCAAAACGTAAATAAAAATATAATTAAAAACAAAACATAAAATTAAAAAAATAAAATATATAAAAAGACAAAAAAAACAAACATAAAAGAAAATGACAAAAAAAAGGTTCAATCATAAAAATGTAAAAAAAAAAAAAAAATTAACTTACGAAAGATAAGAATTATTATTCTTTCCTAATTTAGATTTTTTCATAAAATTAATTTTAAAATTAATACATATAATATTATAATAATTTATATATAAAAGCATTATTAGTTTAAATAAGCTAACTAATTAATTCTTAATTTATATAACTTGGACCTAATTTAACTTAGTACCATAGAATAAATTATAATAATATTAATTACAACAATAATAATATTATTTTATTAAATTAAGTTTGACTTGGGTCTATTAGGCAAAATTAGCCGTTAGGTCAGCAGTCAAATTAGCCGTTGGAATCTCTGCTCAGACTATTTAACTTGCTATGCTGGATCTGTTTCTTCAACTTGTCCTGCTCAGACTATTTAACTTGCTATGCTGGATCTGTTTCTTCAACTTGTCCTGACGATGAACCACACTGATTGGTTCGAAACGCGTCGACAAAGGTCTTTATCATGTGATTTACGCTGAAGCTCTTTTTTTAAAGAATTAAAAAACAAAAAAAAATATAAAGATTAATTAATACGAAAACATATTTTAAAAAAAAATTACTTATTATTATTTTTTTTTGTGACCATAAAAAAATTTAGACAAAAAAAAATAAAAAAAACTATAAAATAAGAAATAAAAATAGAAAATTTTAAAAAGCATATACAAAAACAAAAAATAAAAAATTTAAAAACAAACTAAATTAAACATATAATATATATATATACTAAAATTAAAATTAAAAACATTAAAAAAAACACAAAAAATATATATATTATTGAAATTAAAAAGAAAAAAAAAAACAAAAAACCATTTAAAATTTAAAAAGATATACATATTTTCAAAAAAAAAAAAACATTTAAAATTATATATATATATATTTTTAAAAAAAAAACATTTAAAATTAAAAAAAAAAGGACGAAATATAATTTTGATTTTAATCTTTTTTTTTTAAAAAATTTATAATATATATATATTATATATATATAATAAATTATTTTTAAAATAAGTTTAACGTTTGTTAAAGAAATAATTTATATTTTAAAAACAAAAGAAAAATTGAAATTTTTTAAAAAATAAATATTTTCCGTTAAAAAAAGTTATACGCATTTTTTTAAAAATTTCTTTATAAATATTCAATTCAATTTTTTTTTTTTTTTTTTTTTTTTTTTTTTAAATATAAATTTTTATTTAAAAAAAGTGTCAGTCTAGCTGCCGCCCACTACCTGTGGGGGCGTGGCCTTAGGCGGCGCAGCTGCAAGGAATCGCTCAACCGTTGCCCAACCTCCCGTGGGGGCATGGCCCACGGTAGCGCGACTAGTGATCAAATTTGAAGGGCTGGTCTTAATTTTATTTGGAAGGGCATATATTTATCTAACTCTTCAAAGATGAAAAGCTATAAAAGAAAATTGTACCTTTTGTTTTGTTTGTTTTTTTTTTCTTCAGTACGAAAAAAGCATAATTTTATATTGATATCAAAATAATAAGATATACATATGCCATCCAATATTCATAACATGAGCCTAACTGGCACTGTCGGAATATACAAATCACCCTTGTGACGGTAATAGTACAAGGGGAGAGGTCCATATATAGCAAGATGAACCTAATAGAAAAAAAAAACAAAACATTCAAGAAAACATATCTGAATTGGCATAGATAAAAGGAAGTTGTAGATTACAAGCACCCCACATCAAAAACTAATAAGATGGTGTAGATATGCATTGATATGTTCTATGGAAAAGAATCTGATAAGAGAACAGATAGAACTGATGCCACTTCCGACAGCAAAGCATGCTAGCAAGAGGATTCTGTAATGATCAAAATGACAACACCATCTAATGAGGAGGAAGAGACAGAGTTTAGCATGGAATGATCAAGTCCATCCTCGTAGAGGACACTGTTTATTCCTAGTGTTCAGGCATCCATGTAGAATGCAGAACAATAGTCTTTCATTAATGCCGCAAAAAGCTATATTTCACATTTAATAACTTGCAAAAACATCAAGAAAAATTAGAATGTTGGGAGGGGGGGGGGGGAATGTATTTAATTGGGGAGGGGAAATCTTCAATATTTATGTTCTTCTGGTCCATAGTAATAGTTAAGTGCATCTTGCCTAAAAAATGTGTTAAGCCCATCTTGGATAGTTCATTTGTTGTCATATTCTGCTCTCTGTGGACATGGTTTATAGTGGAGTTGTTTAGTAATGCCCATAACTGTTCAATTCTCGTCAACCATTCAAGCACTAAGGGATTGGAGATTTTAGCAGACCCCTTTAAATGTTGTATTATTACGTTAGAGTCGCCATGGATGTGGATAAGGGGAATATCTAGAAAGTGTATGAACCATAGAAGGCCCCAAAGTGCCATTACCTTAGCTTTAGTGTTTGTGCCCCTACCGCCATGCTAGAAAACATTGTATCTTTGTTCCTTAGAGGTGGCCAACCAGAAGCCACAACCACATACTCTTTGTTGAGCAGCACCATCAAAAAATGCCATCGGGAATATCTGTTGTACTTCTGTCTTATTATGGCAAGAAACCATATTGCTTGTTTTTAAAGAAGAATATAGAGTTAGAGAGGTGAGAATGTTATCCATGACCCTGTGAAAACTCAAAATAGTTTTGGAAAATGTAGTTATTTCTCCACTTCCATATTTCCCAGAAAAGGATAAGCGGAAGGATTCTCTAGTCAGCCTTTTGGCTTCTCCACCAAAGTAAAAAATATTTAATGCAATCATGTTGATGAAATGGAAATCCAAGTAGAGAAGAGAGACATTTCCAAATATGAGTAGTGAGGAGACAAATAAGGAAAATGTGGTCATTATTTATAGAATCCTTCTTACAAATAGGACAGATGCTAGGCCCATGCCATAACCTCTTTTGCAGGTTTTCCCAGGTTAGATTTTTGTTACGAAAAACTAGCCAAGTAAAAAGTAAAATTTTGTTGGGGATGTTGGTTTTCCAGAATGCATAAAGAGTATGTTCCTCAGTCAGGTTAGAGGCCCCAGAGTAGAGAGAAAAGTATGCATTTGCCACATTAATATTGCCATTCTGCATCTTCCTTGTCCATATTAACTTGTCCTGGTATCCGTCATGGAATATCCCAGGTGATTCATCCCCGCCACAATGCGCAACCATTCCATATCCCACAGACAAGGAAGACCCAGATCCAAATCAGAACTCTAGATAGGGTGTGGACCCTCCATGAAGTAATGGCTTGACCCCAGAAAAAATGCCTTTGCCATTAAGGGAAGCGATAAGTTATTCTGGGATATTATCCACATCACCATAACCCAGGATACGGTTAATTCCAATGAGAATGTTGTGTCCCGAGCAAAATTTCCAAGCAAGATGTTGCAGAAGGATCTTGGAAACTTTTTGGAAGCTGAGCCAGATGGCAGATCCATTTTTAGCACCAACGGATCCTTTATGGAACCAATAAGTGAAGTCATGGTTCTTGAGGTATTTTTGTCTAATGACTAGACTCTAGGTACCAGTACCAAAGATGCCTCTCCAAAGGGATTTTATAAGTAAAGCCTGTCCAAAACGATGGAGGTCTTAGATTCCCCATCCCCCCAAGACTTTCGGTAGGGTAATCAAATGAATTTTGGCAAGGTGATATTTTTTTTTAATATGATTGCCTCCCTAGATGAAATTAGGCATGAATCAATTTAGGGAGAAGATGGTAGCAACAGGAATATGAAATAGGTGGGCCCAGTATACTGATAATTGGTTTAGGAAAGCTTGGGGGAGGATAACACACCCACCCAGGGAAAGGTTTCTGTATTCCCATCCAGAGATTTTTTTGAAGAATCTATCAACAAGCTAGATCTAGTTAGCATTTCTGTAATTGCAAGCTTTAATTTGGAAACCTAAATATTTTATGCCCTGATCCATCAGTTTGGCCTCTATATCAAATAAATTCTTGATATAGACAATATTTTCCAAGTCACAATTATCATGATACAAGATAGATTTATGTGTATTCATACAAAGACTAGTTGCATTGGAAAATTTCCTGAAAATATGAAAAAGACATAACCAGGAAAAGCGGAGCAACATACCCATAATCAAAACGTCATCGACAAAGAAACTATGTGAGATGTTGATACTATTGCTGATCTTGAGGGCTTGAAATTGATCTCATTCCACAACCTTTGAAATGTGCAAGCTGAGACCGTCCATAGTAAGAATGAATAATAAAGGTGAAAGCGAGCATCCCTGTCTAAGGCCCCACCCAGCCTAGAAAATTTTTGAAGGACACTCGTTTATGATCACCGAATAATCAACATTGATAATGCATGCCATAATCCAGTCACACACTTGGATTGCAAGCCTATTTTAAAAAGGACAAGCTTGAGGTATCCCCAATCTAGACTGTCAAAATATTTTTTCATATAACTTGTAGAATGACAACATTAGAGTTTTTTGTATGGATAGAGTGCATACATTCCTGTGCACTTGCAACCGCATCATGTATTTCATGACCTTTCAAAAAACCATGTTGCTGTGGGGATATATGACGAGAGAGAGTGTCCCTTAGACAACCTGCTATTGTTTTGGAGATAATCTTATAGATAAGATTGCATAGTGAGATAGGTCTGTAGTCATCAAAACAGTTTGGAGGATTGCGCTTCAGGATGAGAGAAATGTAGGTTGAATTGATGCGGTGGTGTACATACCCAATTATTATAGATTCCTCCGCCATCTGGATGAGATCATGTTTGAAAAGATCAAAAAAATGTGTGAACAGTTCCACGGTCCACCCATTCGGTCCTAGACTTTTGTCCCCTTTAAAAGATTTGAGGACACAAAGAAGTTCATCTTCTGAGATGCATTTGTAAAGGTCCTCATTTGAGTCTTGGTCAAACATAATCAAATAATGTTCGATCCCCCAGATGAGATATTCTACCACAATGTTGCCGTTCCTTTCATAAGTTGTTTTGAAATGTAAGGTGGCAGCTTTCAAGATGTAAGCCTATGAATGGATATATTCTCCCACTTCATCCGAAATTCCCTAAATAGAGTTTATATTGCACCTATGGTTTGAAAATTGATGGAATATTTTTGTGTTTTTGTCTCCCTCCTTGATCCAGATAGCCCGACTCTTCAGGTACCAGGAGGCTTCTTCAATATCTAATATACGATCTCTTTTAACCTGTAGTTCTCAAATGTGTGTTCGGATGGAAACAAGAGGGTTGTCGAAGGCCATGAGCGGGAGAATATTATCAAGTTCATTTTGAATGTCTCTCATTTCTCTTTTCATAGATAGCTTTTTATTTTTCTACCAAGATTTCACCACCCCATTGAGAGACTGTATTTTTTCAAGAATATGATCCATGGGAGAGGAACCAATAACGCTCCCACAATTCTAGGATTCCCAGACGAGAGTGTTGAAATCCAGATCTTCTGGCCAAATTCTATTAAATTTGAAAGGCATTCTAGGGCACACTAGTGGCTTCTTCTAGGCTAGTGTATCAAGCTTGTGATCAGATAAGAAATTACCGATGATCTTTATTTGTACCTCCCCTAGACAGTCAATCAAATGTTCATGAATTAAAAAACGATCCAGTCTCTTGGTGACATATGTCACACCTTCCCGCCCATTGTCCCAAGTAGGAGGCATAACCTCTAGGCAGATGTCTACAAAATTGTGTGTAAGGAGGGCGTCCCTAAACATTCCCACTAGTGGATCAAGTCTTTTGGTTCAGACCCAAGTTTCCTCCAAGACGATAGTATAGTTCAGATCTCTCGCGACTATGAGGGAGGTAAGTTCCATTATCCCGAAGGAGAAAAGACGATCCCAAAAAGTGGCCCGATCCTTGTAAGGAGCATATGTATTTAAAACATATATGCGTCCTTCTAGGCCCCAGATGTGACCCTCAAGTAGAATGCCCGCGAAACAATTGTAAGCTTTGAGACAGACCCATATGGGGTCCCAGATTACCACCAAATTGCCTAAGAGTCCAACAGCTGCTGTGGTGGATATGTGCCTATATGGGAACATTTTCCTGAAATATAATATAACCTGAGGGACATAGTGGATAGATACTTGTAGCAAAATGATAGAGGGCGTAGAGAGACAAAAACGCTCTTGAGGGCTCGAAATTTTGAGGCAGCCCCCAATCCCCGTATATTCAGGGAAAGAACGAATGTCATGGGGATGCCATCTCGGGTTGTTGTGCTCTAAGGCCCCGTGAAGGAGTGATGCCAGCAATAGGAACATCAACCAAAAAACTATCCATAGGGGAGGTGAAGGGGTTAGGTCTAGGTCTAGGTCATCCCCTAAAATGTCTGTTCCTGCAGTTTTGAGTGCGTCTGACAGTAATGTTGGAGGCTGATGTAGGATTGATGTGGGTAGTGGGTGATCCAGCAGGTTTGTGGATGGTGAGTGTATGTAAGTCCAGGGATTTTCTATTGAGTAGAAAATCCAGGTCACTATCGATAGAGTTTGTAGGAGAGTTTAGTGGTGTGTTAGGTGGGGTGGTGCTGGTCCTTGGCCATTTACCCCGATTTGCATGTAATGAAGGTGACAAGGATGGAACGTACGAGATATGTGATGTGGAAGGAAGGCCAAGCATTGGGTGGGGTGGTAGAATGTCCAGATGGGGAGGAGTGGAAACTGGGGTGGACTTTCGAGGCTGAATAGCAGGGCTAGATTGATCTTGAGAGTCCGTCTTTAGGGAGGATAATGGGGTCGACGGAACCATAATAGACGAAGATCCATTTAAGGAAGAGTTCAGAGTATAAGAACGATGCGGAAAAGAATTACGTGGAATACTTGCATGTCACCTCCGAGGCAAGACAACCTTCTAAAAGTTTGGTGAAGGATCGCTTCCTCCATCACGACTCCTTGGATGATTGATGATGGGCCTGCCATGTAGTAGACCGCCTGACCTACAAGGGAATTATGCCAACAGATGCCCAGTATGGTGGCAGTGTGAACATCGAAAGGGAACTCCCCAAAAATTTAATCTCTGAGACAAATGTGTTTCCCCCCAGAATAAATCGATGTGGTCCCGGAAACCGCCACGATATTCTTTCTCAATTAAGATCCAGGCCACCCTTTTTTCCTGTGCACCCAAACAATGAGGGTTTACGTACACAAATTTTCCTATAACATTTCCCATTTCCATTAGAACTGGTTTCCTCCAGAGTTCAATGGGGAGACTGGGAAGTTTCACCCAAATGAGCTTATTCTAGGGTGTATTGTGGAGCAAATTATATGCAATGTACCAGTGATGCAACTCGAGGAAGCTCTTTCCATTAATCCATGGTAGCATTTTGATTTTTTCTAAGTCCTCCTGACTTAGAAAATGGAAACTGTACCATCCCTTCAGGAGCCGAATGACAGTCGACGTGTAAACCAACATGGTTTTCCATTTTTTCCCCAACCATTCTCTCATATATGAATCACTAATATCAGAAAAATACCATCGACCAACTAAAGCTCTTTTCTGTAAACTTGTAATTCTGTCAAGAAGCATAACATTATCCAAAGAAAGATCAGGTGGTAGGGAGGTTGTTTTAATAGAACGTTGTTTGTTTTTAGAACAACGTCCCCATGCAACATGTTCGCCACCTTGCGAAGCATGTGATGCATGGAAGCCATGTGGTGGGCTAGCCTCACCCAGGATATTATGCCACATATCCAGTGAGCGCGGGCCACACCGAATTCCCAAATTGACTTTACGTTGAAGTAGCGACTCTGCGTCCATCGTGGCCCGCATAAGGGCCTCGTTGGAAGATGAGTTAGATAGATGGCCCACCATTTGGCGGAGGGTAGAAAGGACTTAATAGAATATTGTAAATGGATGTTTAACATTAACTAATGTAAGGAAATCTGATAGATGGATAATAATGATATAAGATGAGAAGAGAAATAAATGAGGAAGGCCTTGGGAAGCGGAAGGAGCGTTATCAGTACAACATCCAGATATGGCTAAAAGTCTGATGCTGACACAGGGGGAATTAACGTGTTGTAAGATATCGGTAATCGATGCAATTGGAGCGCATGGGAGTTTGTTCGGCCAACATATGTGGAGATGTGGAGGTGATCTCAACGGAGATGGAGCCACCTATTGCCCACGGATTAGAGCAGATTGCCAGAGAAAGGTACACCAAAAAAGGGAGAAAAAATCCGGTACTGGAAAGAGATGAGTCCGGCCAAGAACTAGAGCCGAAGGCGAATGTGAGGTTAGTAGAGATCTAGCTACAACAGTAGCAGTAGAAACCCAAGCAAGAAACCAGATATTACAAATTCTAAAAATGAAATTCTTGCAAGGTCTGGAGATGAAACATAAACATGGCCAACGGGCTCTAATAAGAGTAAGGAAGCTAAGTAGCAATCCTGGTCTATCTATAGCTAGGGTCCTAAACCAAGAGTTGGAAGAGGATTTAGAGAGAGAAGGCATATGGTCTTTGCAAGACGCATATGTAAGGAGAGGACAAAGTGCAGAGTAGAATTATAGAATGTAAGACCATAAATTAAAATTAGATATTTAGAACAAGATATAATAGAGGCAAAGAAAGGAAGAAAAATATCTAATATCATCAATTTGCAACCAGCCTAGAACAAAGGTAATATCTTGGGGAAAATAAAATACCTGTTGTAGCAACTGAAACCAGTTTGTGTCTGTTATCCCCTTTCAACAATTCCACAAGAACCCACATGCGAGCACCGTTGTTCAGGCCAAATAAATTGGATTGGCACCTTGGAAAGATAAACCATGTAATACTATAATCACCATCTAACGATGTGACAAAAAACGAGAGTCAATCCTCGCAGAGGACACTGATAAGCCTAGTGGCCAAGCGTCTCAAGAACCAAATACCCATGCAGAGGAACCCATCCCTTCCTCCATCTCATGCCTGATGTCTCATGCTTGATGTCTCTATTTCTTTATTTCCAGGCGCAGAGAAGAACTACGCCTAGCACAGACACCGAAGGAGCAGCTCGCTTTGCTCGTAACAAGTGTATATTAAATAAACTCTTTATAAAAAAGTGCCTAAATGAAATGGTGTCCTTCTAAATCTTTAAAATTTAAGAAGTGGCTGCTTTTAAACACTACAAAATCTCAATAGAATTTAGTAAATAGGAAAACATTTTTCTCAAATTCTATTAAAAAAAGGTAAACATATGTTTCTTCTATTCATTAGATAATCTTCAAAAGTATTTGAATTTACATCATTGGAAATATAAATCTATTTGCACAATGGAAATAGTTTTTTAGTTTTCATTTGTTTCTAATTTATACTATTTGTTTGTTAGGCTTGAAACAATTTAAAGCAAACCAAAAAAAAAAATATTTACCTTCAACAACCAAGGGAATTGAACTTTTCTCTTAATATCTCTCCATCAAAGAACACTATCAATAGACTTTCATCTCCTTTAAAAAGTTCAAGCTCTATAGATTCAAAAATTTGTGTAATTAAAAGGAAAGTTTTCCATATCTAATAGGGAAATATTGTAATATGTAACACAATTCTGCAGCGTTGTTGTTGTATGGCTTGGTTAGTCACTTTTTTTTGTTTAAGAATGGGTAATCTCATAATTGAACAATTTTGTGTCAATGGTGGGTTGACAACAAAGAATAAAATTTTACAATTAAGGAAGGAAAATGGAGATACCACAGAAAATGTACTGTGTGGTTATGATGTAAAAATGTTAATACTGTCCCTTTAATCTATTTTTAAGCGTTGGACAAGTATGAAAAATATAGTTTCAAATGCTGAACTGCATACTTGTGAAGGCCATTGATTGGGACTGTGAAATTGCTTGCCTTTATCGACGCTTCAAAAGCTTCATAACTACCCTTCCAATCCTGTGGAAAAACGAATATATGAAAAAATATGAAGTGAAATACTTCAATTGATTGCAACATGTAATTACAAGAAGAAGTAAATATAAGGAGACACAAATCCACATCAAACCTTCGGGTTGAATAGAAAGATTAAGGGATTCTGGTTGATACGGACTGTAACCTTGATGGTTCTCATTCCATAGCAATTTCATAGTTTCCTCCTCAGGAAAGGAAAAAAGCCATCGACTTTGCTCAAAGACTTAGTTCAAAGAATCTTCATCGATGACATGATGGATGATATAAAAAATATCGAGAGTCTACACATGACTATATAAAGATCAAACAACCATTCCATACATAATAATTTTAATCGATTCTCCCTAAATCAATGAACTAAATGAAAAGCCAGGGAAATGAAGGTCAGAAATTAAAACTGAAAGTTAAAAAAACCTTGCGAACTTGTGCTGCACTCGCCGTAAGGTTGGGATTGGAAAAATCAATGCAGGCAAGATTCATATGCTCAGAATAATCTACCTCAGTCATCGTTAATTCTGTCTTTTGTCATTTTTTCTTCTAAATCTCTGATAACTTCAAAATATGCCCTATTCATGGATACCAATACATAGCTACTTCTCCCCTGTTATCAATGAATGCGAAAATAAACCTCTGTTATGAACGAATGTGAACATAAACCTCATATCATGATTGCTAACTCTATCAGTGTTTCCATTATGACTCATGGCCTCGGAATGGATGAACAACCTCCATTATGTCCCATTGCACTTTCTTGAATGTTGCTAGAACCTCTTGCAGCTCCTGTAGACTTTAGAGTATTACATAAAACTGGAATTTTTTGAAATGTCCTATGGACAGGCAACCCTTCATAGGACATTTTATAATATTATTTAATTTTTCAAAAAAACCTGTAAAAATCAAAATTTAAATTTCTTTTGACTGGTAAATTTGGCTAAGCACTTCTGTGACGTGCTAGAGGGCTTAGGAAGGGTTGTGAAGTGTTCAAATTTGAACACTGGGCGTGGCTACTTCGCTGCCCAAGGCGACACCCCCATGGGTGGCCAGGCGACAACTGGATAGGCCAGTTTTTTTTTAAGTTATATTAAAAAAAATGAATGGATTATTTTATTGAAAAATAAAAAAAAGAAGACTACAATTTTCTTAAACAAAAAATACTTTATTTTTAAACAGAATTATGTTTCAAAATATGACAAATTTAATTTTAAATAATTAAAATGTTTCTCTTTAAATAAAAAATAAAAAAAATGCTCATAGTTTTTGTTGTTTTTATTACAAAATATTTATTTTAAAACAAAAAATTAAATATTGCGTGTTTATAGATATTATTTTATTTTTAATAAAAAATATTGGATTTATAAAAAATTAATGGTTTTTTAATATGATATATATAATATATATATATATATAGAAATTAATATTTAATTTAGCATTTTTTTATTTTTTATTGTTCACTAATTAATATATATATATATTTGAGTATATTTTTGTTTTTTTAGTTTTTAAAGTGTTTTAATCTTAGATTCTAGTAGTTTTTTAATTTTTTGTTAATTGTTTTTTAATTTTCCATTTTTTACTTAATTTATTTTATTTATTTTCCAAAATTCTTTTATGGTTTACTAGATAATTTTTTTTAGTATTGTTTTTTTTTTGTCTTTTATTATATATTTTTATATTTCCTTTTATTTAAAAAAATTTGACATTTAAAAAATTTTAAAGTAGTAAAAAATGGAACATTTAAAAAAGACATATCACACTTAATACATT
>APFE031271182.1:168862-188482 GCA_000404065.3 Pinus taeda | reverse complement strand
ATATAAATTTCTATATTCACACTTTGATTTATATTCCAAAATACTATATAATGTATACGGTTTATTTTGTCTCATCTAAGGTGGTTAAGTCCACGCATAACACAAGATGGTTAAGTCCACACATAACACAAGATGGTTAGAATACGTATATGATCCTAACATTTAGTGCTAACAAATTACAATAAGTTGGCTGAATATGTTTTCAATCATACTCAGAACTTTTATGCAAATTAAATGAATATGAATTTATTTATTAAAGTGAAAAGTTAACCTTAAAATGTTAATTAATTTTGATGTATATGTATTTTAATTCAGAGTTTTTTAAATGTTTAAAGAGATTATTTTTTTCTAGGTACAAAATTTTCTTCATGTTTTGCAATAAAAAAAAGGTTTGAATTTGATATTTGTACATGATAGATAGTTATGATGGATCTAGGTTGGCTAAGAAGTAATTCAATTTTTTAACTTTCAGTTACTTTTTTTTAGGCATTAAGATATTTTATTATGGCCAACATTACAATAATTTTCTTTCTTGAAATAATTTGGCTAACATGGGCATTCAAATAGTTTATTTAAGTCATGTATTGAAATATTATTAAAAAGTACAAGAATTATATATCTTGGTGACGCAAAGGGAAAATATAAGATTTTATTTAGCTTTTAATTATTTTATCTATCTCTAAAGTTGAAATAAAATAATGTTACTTCACATGGACATCGAAATAATTTATATGCAAAGAATGAAAAGTATGGAAATCAAGCGGTTGAAAGAATTGTGCGAAGAATTGTTGTTCAAAATATGCATTGTATGAAATACAAGAGCCGAGAAAAATCAAGCTCAATAGTTTATCAGAAAGAAATAATGTTGATTTTGTCACAACTATGATCAATGACTTTGTCCATTTTTTATTTTACAATGATGTAGGTGTTGTAGAGCTGACGATGACTATGAACTTAGTGCAGTGAATTTGTTCTTTGACGGTGCATTCTATGCGTTAGTCACATAAGTCATGATCAAATGTGTTGTCATGAATTCCTGTAGTAGCTCATATACATCAATGAGTTTTGAAAACATTAAAGTTTGTGGTCTTCTTTTCTTGTTGAGTTTCTTCACAAACCAAACCCATTTCCATTGATGTCAAAGGTGGAGGTAAGAGGAAATAAAGAGAAATGATTCTCGGGGAAGTAAGGAGAAATAAGGAGGAATGATTATCAAGAAAAAATGGGGAGGACCAAATCAATGTTGCCATCAATTCCAAAGGGGGAGAATGTTACTAGTGTTAGAATTGATGCCAAATAGTTGTTGGAATCAAGTCATTACTGAGAGTCGAGGTGAATTAGTAGTGATAGAAATTATTATTTTTTTGCTAGAATTAACTTCTTTAACTAATTATCAGAACATTCAACAACTAGAACATCAACAATACAAAAATATCATGAAAATCATTATGACAGTCATAAATAAAAGACACAAGTGTTTATGGCGGAAACCGTGAAGGGGTAGACAAACACCTTACTGCTGCACTGCTTCTCTTCTTTTTATTATCAATCCTCAAATTCTTTACATAGTTTAGTTGGTCATTATCAGCTAGGAGCCACAACCCATACTACAGTTTTCCAACCAATACTAGCTAGGATGCCACAACTCCCTATCAACTATTTGCTAGCCACCACCAACAAGGAGCCACTATGCCTAGCTTGGAAAGCCACCACTTTCTAGAGGCCCCAACCTCCTAAAACTCTATGGGCCACTATTTCATTCATTTTCAGAACAGATCCCAATAAACAAAGAATCTTTGCACCACACCTACAGAGAAACTCTCTCTGTAACAAAATCTCTACTAATTCAATTAACAAAAACATATCTCAAATAAAATAATATAAAAACCCTCACTCGGTCGAACAACACAATCATCAGCTGTAAAACAAGGTAGGCTCACAATGCATCTCCGCAACTCTAACTCCTTATCACTAGTACATTTATATTAACAACTTCCTTATGCCTTGTAGCAAAAACTAAATTCCAACACTAGCATGCTATATTTATGCTAATTTTGCGTAATTAAGATAGACCAAATCAACACATTAATTACATTCCATCTTCCTTGAGGACCATATCAAATAGGAAAAAAACAATTCAATTAATGTGCTTACTCCTTACTGTTGGTGATTATCAAGTAATGCCAAATCAAATCAATTAATGCGTTTAATTCTTACTTTTAGTGATCAAATCAAGGATTGATTGCACTCCATTACTCTTGATGAGAAAACCATAATATCTTTGAATGTTGACGTCAATGCTAACTAAACAACATTGTTGCCAACATTCTCCCCCTTTGGCTTTGATGGAAACCTTGATTGATTCTTCAAGATGAAACTGAGCTCTAAAAACTGATCTCCTCGTGCTTTCTCCCCCTTTGACATCAATGGCAAAGGGCCATGATTAAAAATATGATATCAATTGTTAGGACTCTGAATTGTCTACTTTTGACCCTACATTTTGTTATGATATTACTCTTTTTAACCTATAAATTGAAACCCTTGATATCATTTTTGACCTCATCATCCCAAGGTATGAAGTAACTCTCCTCATTTGCTATATGATTAATTATTCAACACATATTCATGTTATCTTTACAATTAATCTTTGGAAATTGGCTAAGTCACTGACAGTTTATTGGAATTGTTCAAAGTCCACGGAATCATGATTCACAGTTGCTGCAACACCAGGAACAGCAACTGTGCAGTTGCTGCAACACCAGAAGCAGCAACTGACTAAAGCAGGAAATGTCTTAATCTGCAACAACAACTATCTGAAGCTGGTAGGACTATACTCGGCCGATGATGATAAAGCATGATCAAGCCAATCTAGCCACAGACGTTGGAACACTAGGAACATCACGAAGTGTTTTAAGGGACGGTTAAGATGTACCGAATCAACAATAATAGCATAATAACCAAGGATAGCACGAGGAATCCGAGGAAATAGACGAAGACCATCCGTTTTGCAACAGCGGAAAGAACCGATTAACCAAGGATGACAAAAATATATATTGTTGTAATAGTATGCTGTAACAGGAATCAATTTCCTATTTTTGTACAGAAGAATTAAACTGTTGGACAATCTATTGTAATAGATGTCTCCTCTAGAAAGAGGAGACATCTACAGTTGAAAGAGTAGCATGTGATACCAAATTGTTGTAGTGCTGAAGGTCGAAACCTCTGTTGTAATTGAACTCTTGGCAGATGAATAAAGCTTTGTTCTGAGCAGTTTGATTTAATATTTGTGTGCAGGGGAATCTTGTGAGAGGGATAGGGCCCACCTTCTTCACAAGATTCACCCATTCCTTTTCTGTTAAGTGTGTGTTAATTCTGAATGTGTTTAGCCTTGCTTCTGATATTTCCCTTTTGCTGATACGTTGTTCCTTTAATCGATTGGTGCTGTGAGAAGTGTGTCACCGGTGAATAGGATTTTGGTGTGTATTGGTGACTGGTCACGGAGGTAGGTGCTGGGCGTCCTTATTTTGAGGACAGGGTCCTGGTCCTCTGTTACAAACAACCATCATTTTTCCGCAGATTTATTACCTTTACTCAATTTCATTTCATTTCTGCAATAGTTTAAGACTGCTGTAACGCAGAGTAAGTGTTTGATAGGAATTAGATTTGTTGTACTACATCTTTTAATGCTTTTGAAATTAAAGTGCATACAGTACGAGGTCACCTTTGAAATAAAAGGACTTTCCTGGGTTGACAAATTAATGTGGTACTCAACTGTTAATCAATAAAAACTCGAGCGACCAACATCAATGTCAACGACGCTAATAACATACTAATCACATATCAACTAAAGATGTTCAAGATAATCCCCTTGGACACATGCGAGCTTTGATCTTTGAAACACCAACGTAGAAACTCAATATGACATAGCCTTGACAACAATACAACTCTGTCCATCACTAACCAACACCAATAATCTCATTGAAAAATAAAAGCCTAATAATATGAATTACATCAATAATAATGGTGACATTTGTAGTATCCATACACAATTGGATTGACCCTAATAATACTATTATACCAACAACATAAAACCTCTCTTTTTCCTGAACTATCATCTTATCAAGACTCCTCACTCTTAGACATACAAGGATTTTACATTACAAGGTTGCAAAGGAAATACAAAAATACATATATGACATAACACATAGACCCCATACAAAAACTACAACATTAGCATACTTTGACTCAACTCAAGACATACCCAGATCTTATGATAATGCATAAACATTACAAGGCTATATAAAAAATACAATAACATTGCCATAAGTGACAACTAGACATGATTATAAATATGAGCTCTCAGCAAGGCATAACTCATATCCTCTATCCCCTACAACACTTGGTCATTTCAAGAGCACATTCATACACAAGTAGCACCTCGATCCATATCAGGTGACATCAAATTCAAATCTCCTCTTTGTATCTTAGGACTTATCACGAAAAACCACATTGGAAACAACATATACCATACACCAAATGCATGTACAAGTAGTCATACAATGAATTTTCATCCCATTAATTTAAACCCTCAAAAACACTATCAATCATATAAAATACAGTCAATGCTTGAAATATCAGCTACAAGCTCTATACAAATAGCATTCCACTTGATCCATTACTCCAATAACATGTTCTGCAACATGTACATAATGTATTTGCATACTCTACCAAATGTACTAGCTCATAGGCCGCTCAATGATATACCTCACCAACAACATAAAAAAAATGCCCTGACTCAGCACCAAGGCTCTCAAGGTGCATACACTGGGTAGCAACAACATTCTATGGTCTCACGCCGAGAATTACATTACATGGTAGTAAATAAAAATTGTATGACAACTACATCAATAACTTACAAATATTATACAAGGAATGGATCAACAATGGATATAACATGACAAGACTCAAATAATATTCCTATACTCAGTTCTGATCAATAGCCATTGCACCACACACTCAATAGCTCCGTCAATGTGCACTAGATTACTCGCAGGTTAGCATCAGACCACAGAAAAATGCACCACCCACTACATATACATATGATTTCATTAATCAATTAAATCAATCTTCTCTTTTGGCACTTACAACACACAAATACATACTTATTTCAACCCCCAATACCACCAAAACACACAACTTCTAATCGCAACATACATAGCTTAGATAAGTGACCTCTACAATACAAACACTAGGCAACAATGAATTAACTAATCCAACACACTGGGTATAGAACTGTCAACTGCAAAGGACCAAAACGTACATAAAATACCATTAGAATATCAATATATGATGTGTCACACAGTTCACACTTTTTAAACAATTATCTTTATTAGTTATACTTATTAAAGAGTCACACTTAATTCTTGTGCAAACTACGCAATAGTTCAACTCTTCCTTTTTAAGTGAACAAGACTCCGCTTCACCTTTTTACAACACTCACACCTTTTGTTTGCTTGAATATCAACTTCAAGCGAAGGAGATGCCAACCTTGTTGCACAAATGACATGACCAAAAATTCTCACTAGAACTAACAATGTTTAAAGAGCTGCATTAAGGTACTACATCTACCAATACTTGCTAGCTTCATACATATGCCCATTTTCACCATACAAAGGATGCACTCCACATGTCTCTCAATCTCACGTTGTCTAACATTGATCTAGATCCATTTCACTAACCGGTGTGCACATGCATACAATTTTTTCACTAATCACCCACTGTGTATGCGCACTATCTAACACAAAATCAAACTGTAGCTTTACATATTCAAGAATATTTCCCAACATTCACATTGATCACTAACCACTTGACTAGATTGCACCAATAATATGAAAAAATCAATGCACCTCTGATTGATTCAATTAAATATTGCACAACTCTTAATCACTTAATTCTTAATACATTACATGGCCTTCTGTGCATAGGTGTATTTTATAATTCTAAAACAAATCCAATCACATTTCCATTTTTCGAAAGGTATCATCACTCTATTTAAAATATACAACTCACACTATAGAATATGCTTTGCTGTCAAAAATCACATCTTCTAAAAATAAGCATATATGCAACATGAAATATATGCTAATATTTTCCCAATGCATAAATAATGGACTAGAACGATTAATTTCCCAGTGCATCGATCCATCAATGTACACTAATTACTCTTGATGACTAGGCTGTCATCCCATTTGCACCAATTGTAGGTTTTTATGATTTCATTAGGAAGGAGCACAATGCCTCACACACTCTCACATCACCAAGAAGCTAAAACTAATTTACCCATTACAATAATAATTCCACCACATCAACACAATGAAAATGCATTCATTGCATTCCATGACCACAAATCATATCAATCACTACATCGCTATATTGGATCAAACTCATTCATTGTGTTCCATTTTGGACCATATCAACCATTACAACAATCACCATTTTTATCAATGCATTCAGATTCCCTGGAGACCAAATATGTAACAACCATGGTGAAAATTCCATGTAATAAAAGTTAATAAAGGCAAAATAATAACCAGGATGATGGGACACTTATTCCAATCTGAATGTTGGGAAAAATCCTAGTGATAGGGATCACTTGTGATTGTTTATGGTTAAGGAAATTGGCAAAGACAATGGCTAAGGCTTTCGAAAGGAAAAATGGCGTTTTGGCACATTTATTTATGAAAATAATGGAAATTAGGAGAAAAAGGAGGTGAAAGGTCACATGTTGCATGTGAGGAGGAAAAATGAAGGAAAATAATGGAAAATTAAGAAAATGGAGCCCTCATTCATAAAAAGGCTTATGAGGATAAGTTGGTAACCTTTTTCCAGTTCATTTTTGGAGCTCTCTCACTATTCTCTCTCTCTCTCTCATACTCTTGGAGATTTAGTTTTCTTGGAGGGTGTTGCATACTTGGATTCTTGGAGCAAGAAGGAAAAGGAAGAGAAAGAAAGAGAAAGAGGGCATCGAGATCAACAACTATATCAGATTTTCTTGTACCGAGTTACATGTATGTTTCCTTTACGAGTTTTGGCATGCATGGCATATGCATGTGGATTCTTGGTCATGATCTGCCATTGGCATGGGGGATTGCCTGGATTGACAGTGGATTGCCTAGCCTTGCCATTTCCTGGATAGCCATGGTGATTGTGAGTTTACTTTCATTGTTGGTTTTTAGCCAGTTCTCATGTTTCCTTAGCTTGGGTTGAGTTATTAGTTCCTAGAAGCCCTGGATGGATAAATGCTCTGGAAGCCCTATAACAACTTGGGTTGAGTTACTAGTCTTGGAAGCCTTGGTTGGACAAATTTTCTGGAAGCCCTTGGTGGGTTGAGTTACTAGTCTTGGAAGCCTTGGCTAGATAAACGCTCGTGAAGCCGGACGACAGTTGTGGGTTGAGTTACTAGTCCTGGAAGCCTTGGTTAGAAAAAATGCTATGGAAGCCTTGGAAGGCTTGGATGGAGACCAATATGATGATGGTTTTGTGATGTTCGACCATGAGGTGGAATCCTTGTTTGATGGGTTGAGGTGGATGGCCTCTGGAAGCCTTGGATGATTTTTGATCGATGTGTTCTATGAGATCCCACATTCATGCTTGGAATATGGCACGAGGGTGAATGGTCAAAGAGAGATTTAGCTCAGTCATTGTACAGTCAGGTGGAACGTTGAAGTCCCATCCCAGGTTTGGATTTTGCATTATTAATGAAAAATGATTTCTCCTTGTATTTATATGATCATTTTGATGGATTATATGTGGTCTATGTGGCTGTACTTTCAAGAGTATTTATGCTACTATTATGTAACTTGGTTATGTATGTGTTTTATGACAATAACCATGTATGGCTTTCATTATGTTTTTAGTTGTAATTGAACGATCAATGTATCTATGACCTAAAGGATGGAATGACAGTTGATGTGTTGAGGCATCAATGGTTCTTAGTGATTCTCATCTAAGTATGAGACCGCTATGCTTAGAAATGTTATTTACACATGTAGTTTACATGTTCATGATATGTTTGTCGAAATGCTTGTCATGGCTAGTAGGGGTCCAGTCAAGGTCTTAAACAAGAATTTTCTTTAATACTGTCATTTCCATATTTTTTTACTATTAAGAAGAGATGGTTCAATTCTGGGCAGTGACTTGGGCTCTGGGTCTGAAAAAGTGGCTCAAATCCCAGGGATGCTGGCATAACACTGACTAAATGAGTCTCTAGACACTAGCAGGCAAACTTGTGAGAACGACTCTAGGTTTTTGGATGCTGTCATGCCTATAACATGAGAGTGACCAAGGCTTTGGTTGTCCAAAATCTCAGTGGGACACAAGGGAAAGCTGTCTAAATTGTTGGATTGATTCCTGAGGGACCTGAATCTGATGTTGAATGTCTATATGGTGTGTTTATGTCTTTTCCACTTCCTTAATGTGACATAGGAGGTCAAATCATATCATAGTGGCCTATTGTTGCATGTTTACCCCAACTGGTCGGTTGCTTGGGTAGATGTGGGAGGAGGGTGTTACATAGTGGTATCAGAGCGTGGTTCACCCCTTGGACTGGATGGGCTATGTGTTGGTCATGCATGTGTGTCTCTCACACTTGAATTCCATGTGCTTGTTGCATTCGCATGATGTTGTTCATGGTGGTAGTGATGTCGTCATGTAGAGTTGATATGTTTTACTATGGGATGCATTGTTGTGGGTGTATGTTTGGTTACATGTCGTTTTGTGTCACTTTCATGTATCGTTGTAGTATGTTTGGTTACATTATTGCATGTTTGGTTACATTATTGTATGCTTGGTTGCATCTATCATTCTTGTAGCTTTGGTTTCAAGTATCGTTCATTCATGATTTATCATACATGTTTAGGCATTGTGTAGTTTATTACGTATTGCTTATGCATGTTCATGTTTGCATGTGGTCATGTGTATAGTAATGTAGTGGTTGTTTTCATGCATGAGGTCGTGGTGTGTGTTGTTGTTAAGGTCATGCATTGATGACTGGACCCTAGCTAGAATGACGATTGCATGGTTATATGCTTAAATGTTACGTTCTTATATGTTGTCATGATTATGTTATACATGTATCACACTAACTTATTGATCTTGAAGAGAAGGCATCCTCCCCACACTATGCTAAGGTACGTTGGTTTATTGTGATGTTTTTAGCTAACATGATATACCTTGCAAGAAGAAATATCGAGTGGCTAGCAAGATGGTTGACTACAAAGACTCTTGCTATGAATCCAAAGAGAAGTATGTTGTTGGGAACTCTTCCGATTTGGTAGTTACATTGAGAAGATTAAAGGAAGAGATAAGAAGTTGTAAGGTAGATAATGACAGAATCATGCAGGCACATGAGAAACAAGTAGAGGTAAATGCAGTGATACTTTAGAGTTTGTCAGATTTGCAGTGATAGGGACCACATCGGATTATCTATGAACAAGAGGATAAAACTAATAAGGCATATGGAAGTAGGTTGCATGGTGGTCATAGGTCAAATAGAAATGACACAGTCAGAGATGGCATATTGTTGGACAATCCAGATAGGAGATGGGATAGACACATGTATTATTCTAGTTTTGATTTAGATAGGAATCATGATCATCATCTTTATCATCCTTACAAGAGGAGTGATAGGGGATATTTACCAGATGAGTTTAAGAAAACAAAGCCACCTATATTTGATGGAGAGATGAAGAAACTACAGTTTGTAGAGGCATGGTTGCTTGGCATGAGGAAATTCTTTAGATTGCATGACTATTAAGAGAATATGAAATCTAGAGTGGCTACATTTAGTCTCAAAGGTAAAGAAAAGATTTGGTGGGAAGATGTGAAGAATGTCATATGTATTCATGAAGAGGATTTGACTTGGGGTGAGTTAGAATGGCTATTCAAGAAGAATTATTTGTCAGAGAGATACTTTGATGATAGGGCGAAAGAATTTTATGAGCTAAATATGGGATCCATGACAGGTGATGAGTACACTAGTAGTTTCTTGGAGTAATTGAGGTATGTGCCTTATCTCACGGAGGAGAAGCCCAAGATTCAGAAGTTCATTAGTGGATTACAAGTTGCATTTAAAGATAAAATTGAGTTCTATGAGCCTAGATCCTTAGAGAAGTCCATACGGAAGCTAAGGCATTGTTATGAACAATCGAAGCGCATAATTGAGATGAAGCTAGAATGGAGAGGTAAAGCAAAGAACAAAGGAAAATGGGACAGAAAGAAAGCAAGGTCTCAGGATATAGGTGTTATTAAGAAAACTAGTTTCCATTGAGAGCTGCTAGTCCCACTAAGATGGGTAGCTATCTTAGAAACAAACAATTTAAAGTCACTTGTGTTTTCCTTTATGAGAGATAGATGAGAGAGAAGCAGAGAGTACCAACCTCAGTCTTTCGCTTGGCTCCTTGCTTGTTTCCTCTCTCCCTTAATAGAGATTTCGCCACTCTTTCCTCACTTGTCCCGCTTCAAAGAACCCCTATAGAGTTAAAGCAGCATAATACCATCAAAGCATAGAGATCTATAACCATAAAAAATATAGGATCAGATGTATATTAACCATACAAATGCATATATCAACACAATATTCAAAGATATACAAGAATATGGAGGAAAACTCAAATAACTTTATTGATAGAAGTAGTAGAAGAGAGGATTACAACCCATTGGTCTGACCCAACACCATTATCCCAGCATGGAAGTCCTCTTCACCTCATGAAAAGCTTAGATAACCCAACAATACAATGTTGCATAGAGAAACCAACAACACTTCCTTACAAAATACAAAATTCTAGCCTTTGGATCTCTAGGATGAGGGATCCATATATAGATGTTTGCAGGTGGGTGAGTCAGCTTTTGGGATTTTGATTAGTGTTATCTCTCTAGTAGTTCTTGGTTCCACTTGGATATTTCATGATCTCTTACTCATCTCTGGGCGAATTCAGAGAGACAAGTGTCAAATGGGCAGTTTCTAGAAGATTCTCTGGGTTTCCACCTAGCCAACTGCATCTGCCATTTTTCTACTCTTGCTCATCGCACCCTATAGAAGGGCTTTCCAGTATGCATCACACGTTTTGCATGTAGTAGGTGAGATGCATCGCACCCTTAGCACTGAGCAGTTTGTATGGTCCAGTTTTGACCAGTTTTGAGTAGTTTTTCATGGAGAACTTCTGGGAGATGATGTAATCAGCTGACCTTGTTCCTTTAGGGTATGAAACAACACTTTTAGGAACTTAGAAGCCCTTGGTTTTATGGACATATGCAATTGGGGTTGCAGTGCCCAAATATGTCTATAACAATTGCCCCCTAAAGCATGAGGTTGTAAATCTTCTGATGTCGGGTGAAATGCTCTATCATGAGGATCCGAGGTTTTTCGAATTGGAAGGTGACCTCTAATAAGATACAATACAATACATTATCTCCATAATATTTTCGTGATCTAACTAAGGTGGGCATTCCCATGCTTAGCTTTATAAATTCATTTTCATGTACATAGGACAGACAACCGTCTGCATGGCAGACTGATGATTCTGGTAGAGCCATCATCCTTTGGCTTGGATGATTATCTGTGCAGCAATGATGTACATTTGATGTCTTTATTTTCCTGAATATATCGCAGCCTGGATGGATGAAACTAGATCCGAGGTCTTCAAACTTGTTCAATCTTCGCCCTAAGTACAAGTCGATCCATGTGAAAATATGTTCTAATGTCGAACATGGAAAGACATCGCTTGATTACTAGCCAATGATGTAAGTTGTTAATAGGCGCGAGAGGAATCACTAGTAATGATAATGACCCTCAAGGTACTACAGTACAATTCACGTGGTGCGAATACATGAGTCGATGTCAAACACCACGTAAAATCTTTTGGTCGAAGGCCATTGATGTAAACTTGTCGCCAGAAGTGAGAAACTTTCCATTGAGGCATGCAAGCTTCAAAGTACTGAAAGGGTTGTTCCTAAGTCAACTTCTTGGATAATGAGCTGATGTCGACGAGAAGTGACTTTTCATAGGAGTGCCTTAATGAATCCCACATCTATGACATAAAACTGAGCAAATGATTTTGTGGAGGTGAAAACGAGCTGATGATACAAGGTTCAATGTGACGGTCATGAAAGAATGAAGCGTGAAGGTATTGCAGCGGATGAGACGTAAGCTGGGTTGGTGAATTCTCTGAGCTACTTCTCTTGAACATGTCGGCGACACTGAAATGGATTGGTAGTGTTAACCCCAAAAATGGATGGTATGAAGGACCAATGGTGATATGACCGGTGAATAGAATAAACCAACCCGACTCAATCATGGTGATGGAGTGAAAGTGTCATGGTCAAGAGCGACCTGCTACCAAAAAAGTTTCTTCAAGTTTTATTCCCAATTTTTCCCCAGTCATTGCTGACCAGTACCTCTTTATTTTTGTCAAGCTTGAGGAGGATAACATATGCTTGTTCTATAATTTTCCCTTCAGGCAAACCCGTCGCTATGTTTTAACAAGCCTAGCGATAGTGAAACTCGCTCTTGTCTGCATGGATAAGTTTGTCACTATTGTTTTAACGAGTTTAACGACAAAGATAACTTGGTCCTTTTCAATTTTAGAGAGTCTAAAAAGAGACGGAAAGGAAACTCCAGTAATCCTTTTTTGTAATATAATCCCTTAAGTTCGAAAAAGTATAAAATAATATGAAAGGGATGAATTTTCGATAGTTTTAATGAGCCAAACAAGACAAACACTCAATCTTTTTGTGTAATGATCCCTCAGGTCCAAAAAGATTAAAATCTAGAGGAGGGATAACACTTCCAATCACTTTAACATGCTGGAGAGGCAAATCGCTTGGAAATCTTTTCATATTTTACGAGTCAGATGAAAAGAGCTTAAAGGAGACTCGTTTTTTGAGGAACAAGTGATATTTTCAGGTAGTAGCGAGTTCCAGGTAAGGTTTGGAACTTTTCAATCATGGCAGTGTAAAGAAGATGGCTAATAGAATCACTCATCGCAGCTATTCCTTAAAAGGGGTAAACAATCAAATGGAGGCGTATGATTGGCTAAAAAAGAGTGGAGGTGATGGTAAGAACATGACCAAGGTTCAAGAGCTAATAATTATGCGATCACAATGGTTATTTACCAAAGGTGGGTTCATTTTTTAATGAGCTTAAACTCTGGTGGAACATATGCTCATTGCTAGGTTTATTTTTTAACGAGCTTGAACTTTGCGTAAAACTGCTCATGCCAGTCGTATAATAAGGATGTCTCATCAGTAGGTTCATTTTTTAGGAAGCTTGCCCCATTCGTAACTTTTCTTCGGAGCCTTTTGTATACAAGCTAGGAATGACCAACTATTGTCCTAAGGGTTAACTAACAACTGAGGTGAGGTAGGAAAACTCTTCCTTTACTTTGTCGGTGCCATTTGGCCCTTGCAAGGGAGAATGATTGATCAGACCAATCACCTAACTTAAGCAGTTGAAGTTAGTAAAAACTATAGCGTTAGAGTTACGCTGGTTGCTTTTTACTTGTATGCAAAAGGTTTGCATGCCACCAGGTATAGAGAAGTAGAGTTTCTAGATTACCATATGAAAGTTCTCACATTTGCAAGATTTCTCCATCCGCATTTGCAGACAAAACACTTCCTTGGCTCTGTCCATCAAAATAGACAAAGGTGAATGGTGGGACGCATCCACTCACATAACTTTGACAAGGGAATCTTATTCCAGTCTAATCCCATTTTCCTAAATGGATGGGTGTGTCAGACTAGTCATATATCCCCGCGGAAACCTACCCTATACCTAAAGTTTTCCTACCGAAGCAGACCCGAGTGCATGCCCCCTTGGGTTTCAGTCACAATCACCGAATAACTCGCGCTCATCAGGTGGACGGACTGGAGATTGATTAGACATCCCTTGTGCAAAAAGACCAGTTAGGGATGGCATTTTACTAGTAGCTATGTGTGAACCGGGGAATGAAAGCTGGTCTATGAGGTGGACCATTCTGACTTCATGCGGAAAACACATCACTCAAAAGAGTGAGGAAACAATAGCTCCCATGCTATAAATGTAGTCACGCCCAAGGAGTAGATTGTAATCTAAAGGTCCTTGGACTACCATCATGTTTAGATGAACGATTTTCCTTCTCAAAGTTATAGGCAAATTTGGAAGGATCCCTAACGGTTGACTGGTTCCTTTGTTGAAGCCTATCAGATTTCGAATCTTAGGCAGAAGCAATGGCGAACCAAGTGCTTTCCCAGCAGTTGAGGAAAGGATACTCACAGAAGCCCCTTCATCTATGATAGTACCAACCATGATCATTCTGTAAGCTTGTATTATGATTCGGAATGGTACGTTAGATGGTAGGCAGGGTCTACCTAGTAGATTCCAATTGAAGGAAAAGACTAGATTGCTTGGAGGAGGGACCGAATAAACGGCTGGATAAATCTCTGATGAACTTCCTTCCTGTGGTAAAGGAATGGGTAGACTGCCCCCGTGGTCGTCGGATTCTGTGTTAACAAAAACAATTTAAATGGTGTCATCCTCGTTCTCTTTGGTGACTATATCATCTGAAGGTGGACCTTCTGAAGACAAGACTAGGTCGACTGCCGTCTCGACTTGTTGACTTTGGTCTGGTGTGGACTCAGAGGGTTGATATTCAATGATAGGTGCTTCGATCGACAACAAAGGTGTGTAATTCAGGTTTTCTACTAGCGATGGACTTGGTAAGAGCTTCTTGTATCCAGGAGGAAATCGCTGCGGTGACGTAGGACGATTATCCAAGACTCTTTTAGATTCGTCCAAGAAGGGACAACGGTGGAGGGCATGATCGCCTTCACACAGTCTACAAGGAAATTTAGATCTTCCTTTTTGTCCATTGACTTTGTTTTCACTAGTTGACGGTGTACTTTCAACATGATCGTCAGAGGTTGAGGACACCAGATTGTGCAAGTAGGAAGACCAGTCCCTTAAGATCCGTGGGATGCAAGGACAATTTCAATGATAGTGGTCTCCTTTGCCAATGGCACATGGAGATTTAGGTTTAGACAGTGCAATGTGTGGATTTTCGCCAGACAATGCATGGTTTCCCCCTTTTGCCGTTGGCTTCTTCTTCTTCTTCTCCTTCTCTTTCTTCTTTAGTTTTAATAGCTTTACCAAGTGAAGAGGAAGAAGGAGAGGAAGAAATAAATGAAGTAGAAGGTTGGAGGGGAACTCTAGTATCATCTGGTTGCTGATTTGATTGCTCAGGAATCACGGTGCTTTGAACAACAAAGGTCGAGAAAAGCCATACCGGCAGGCCAATTGTCAGTCCTGGAAGGGACAATGTGGCCATATGAGGTGCACCATTATCTCCCCAAGAGGAGAAGGGGCTAGGATTTCCCCCAAGGGGAAATCCTTAATTGGTGGACTCCAGTTTCTCAACCTAAGACCAATGAGGGAATAGTGACGTTATTCTGATTAAAATAAATTTTATGACGCTTTGATCCAACTTGATTTTTCAATTTTTAAGAGTCGAGAAAAAGCTAAAGATGACTCTAGTCGCCTTCAATTCTTAATGAGCCTGTAGTGACAAGTGCTCAGGTGGATCTTTTCTTTTAAGGAGTCTGAAAAGGAACGAAAGTGACTACTCTGGAAATCTAGACAGAGGGATTACCAAACCAATCATAAAACTACAGAATAATTTTTACGGTATGGCAATCAATCTTCCCGAATGCTGTGTTTAGTGCATTGCGATTGATAGGGTGGTAGACACGGCTTCCTAAGGATAAAGGATGTAGCCTATTGTGGTCTCACAATATATACTCGACGGTAAATGGGAGCACAAGTCTGTACTAGCACTTGTCATCTCAAAGAGGAGGAATCACCCAACCTACGATGAAAGCGATAGTTACCAGGCTTTAGGATGCCGGAATACGTCTCTAGCCTAGACTTCTAAATGTTGTGCGTTAGGTTCCAAAGCGTTTTTATGTTCATTGAAATTTATTTTACAGTTGATCTTTCTTAAGAAGTTTTCCTTTAAGGTTCACCACGTGATGTAGATATACAATTCCTAAAAGATGATAACAGTCGTTTACTAAATCTTTTTGTAACGAAAATCCTAGCTACTAAGGAAAGAGAAGCAAAATTATTTCAACATAGAGCAAAGAGTACACACTAGATGCACTTTTCCTAAATCAATATCAACAAGCAGTCTAAATGAAAATGCACATGCATGTATTTGTTTTCTGCTTTCTTAATGTGTGAATGACAAAAAGAATGCTAAGTATAGATCTGAATTATACTTCTTTCAAAGCGGCAATACTAACAATTTTCTTTTCAAAAAATGAAAGGAAGACTAAGACGACACTTTGCGATTTCGAATTCAAAAATTGCTTTCGACACTTGAAATACTATTAATTCAAATCAAATACAACGGAAAAAGTGTAATCGACTATAAAAAATAAGAAGACTCTTTTATTTACTGAAAATGACACTTGCAACACTTTCAAATCAAAAGACGACAGTTCGATTAAGCTACTATTTGCAAAGGAGAACTGTAAATGATGAAAAATACATAATAACATTCACAATTCTTTATCAATGGAGGCTGAATAATGCAAAGGAAGGGAGTTTCAACAGTGATATACTGATCACAGAAAACAAAACTCCTGAATAAAGCTGAAGACAATGAAGAAAAAACAAAAATTTGGAGGTAGAAATAGTCTTACCTGATCATCGCACCTGTAACACAGGGAAACAGGGATGCATCTCACCTAGAACACACGGGAGGTGCGATGCATCCAAACTGCTAATAAGAGATAGTGCAATGGTCCAGGGATGAGACTGAGCTTGGTTTTTGCTCACAGTTTGCAACTAAGTTCAGGGGTTTAGGCTGAGCTAATGATAGCTAGTAAACACAAAGTATAGGGGCTGATCTAATGAGGTTACTTGAGCAACCACCAGGGCACTTAGGATGTTTGTAAGTTAATTGTTCAGTTCATAAACAAACCCGAAGATTGACTGAAGCAGTATTGATCTACTTCGCAGTTGCATAGCAAAAGCAGTTTGAAGGCTAGCTGGCTTAACTTCAGGCTCCGTCTGTAGTTTATAAAGTAAACAAATAGAAACAAGCAAACAAGCTATTCGAGCCCCAGCGGAGTCGCCATTTTGTTATTGAGAAAAATAGTGTCCATTCAGAGCTGCTAGTCGCACTAAGACGGGTAGCTATCTTAGAAACAAACAATTTAAAGTCACTTGTGTTTTCGTTTATGAGAGATAAATAAGAGAGAAGCAGTGAGTACGAACCTCAGTCTTTCGCTTGGCTCCTTGCTTGTTTCCTCTCTCCCTTGATAGAGCTTTCGCCACTCTTTCCTCGCTTGTGCCGCTTCAAAGAACACCTGTAGAGTCAAAGCAGCATAATACCATCAAAGCATAGAGATGTATAACCATAAACAATATAGGATCTGATGTATATTAACCATACAAATGCATATATCAACACAATACTCAGAGATATACAAGAATATGGAGGAAAACTCAAATAGCTTTATTGATAGAAGTAGTAGAAGAGAGGATTACAACCCATTGGTCTAACCCAGTGCCATCCTCCTAGCATGAAAGCCCTCTTCACCTAATGAAAAGCTTAGATCACCCAACAATACAATGTTGCACAAAGAAACCAACAACAGTTCCTTACAAAATACAAAATTCTAGCCTTTGGATCTCTAGGATGAGAGATCCATATATAGATGTTTGCAAGTGGGTGAGTCAACTTCTGGGATTTTGATTAGTGTCATCTCTCTGATAGTTCTTGGTTCCACTTGGAGATTTCATGATCTCTTACTCATCTCGGGGCGAATTCAGAGAGGCAAGTGTCAAATGGGCAGTTTCTAGAAGATTCTCTGGGTTTCCACCTAGCCAACTGCCTCTGCCATTTGTCTGCTGTCGCTCATCACACCCTACAGAAGGGATTTCTAGTATGCATCACACTTTTTGCATGTAGTAGGTGAGATGCATCACACCCTTAGCACTGAGCAGTCTGTATCGTCCAGTTTTGACCAGTTTTGAGTAGTTTTTCATGGAGAACTTATGGGAGATGATGTAATCAGCTGACTTTGTTCCTTTAGGGTATGAAACAACACTTTTAGGGACTTAGAAGCCCTTGGTTTTATGGACATATGCGATTGGGGTTGCAGTGCCCAAATATGTCTATAACAATAGGTAACAAGGAGAACATTGCACCACCTAAGAAGTTTAATGCGTTAGATAGAGGAAAGGGATTCCGATTAGGAGAAAAGAACATGGAGACAGGTTTTAAGCCTATAGAGTGTTGGACTTGTTGCAAATATCATCACAAGAGAGATTGTGGGTAGAATCATGCTGGTAGACCTCAGATATACAGTGCGCAGGAGGCATAGACTATTGGGGGTGTTGGTCAAAGTATTCCATATATCTATGCAGCATTGGATAACAAACATGCAGAGCATAAACCATGTATCATTGAGATGGATGGTAAGATTTTTGATCAAGTTATTTCTATTTTGATTGACCTTGGATCTAATTATAGCTATTTTAGTCCTAACTTGATGGATAAGTGTGGTTTGAGTAAGGATTTACATGAAGAATCTTAGTCACTTAGTTGGCTATAGGTACGAAGAAGCAAGTTCATCATTGGGTAAGAGCTTGTGAATTTTATTTGAATGATATGCCCACTACAACACATTTAAATGTATTACCGCTGGGTTCATAAATTATGTTGTGGGGCATGGATTGGTTGTATCTTCATAGAACTAAGGTGGATTGTTATGACAAAGCCATTGAGTGTGTTGATGATAATTGGGAACCAAGAGTCTTACAAGGTAATAAGAAATCTAAATCAATTAGGATGGTGACATCTATGCAAGAAAAACATAGTCACAAAAAAGGTGTAAGTTATTTTGCAGTGCACATTTCTAGTGATAAGGGTAAGGAAGTTGAGGATATAGATGTGTTGAGTAGGTACCCAGTTTTGTAGGAGTTCAAGGATGTATTTCTTGAGGATATTACAACGTATTCACCTCACAGGGAGGTAGAATTTTCTATTTAGTTAGTGCTAGGGGTAGATCCAGCATCGAAAGCACCTTACAGGATGAGAAGACTTGAGTTGGTTGAGAAGTTGAGATGAAGGAAATGTTGGACAAGGGATACATTAGTGTTATAGACATATTTTGCACTGCAACCCCAATCATATATGTCCATAAACCAAGGGATTTTGATTCCCTAAAAGTTTTGTTTCACACCCTAAAGGAACAAGGTCAACTGATTACATCATCTCCCAGAAGTTCTCCACGGAAGACTGCTCAGAACTGGTAAAAAATGGACCATACAGACTGCTCAGTGCTAAGGGTGCAATGCATCTCACCTGCCACATACAAAAAGTGCAATGCATACTGAAAATCCCTTCTGTAGGGTGTGATGGGCGAGAGTAGACAAATGGCAGAGACAATTTGCAAGGTGGATGATCATGGAATCTTCCAAGAAACTTCTCCTGTGACACTTGCCTCTCTGAATTCACCCAGGGATGAGTAAGAGATCATGAATCTCCAAGTGGAACCAAGAACTATCAGAGAGAGGAC